>JAQGBZ010000192.1:0-120320 GCA_034687125.1 Neelides folsomi | reverse complement strand
TAGACACAAAAAACCTAAATCAATTGTGATATCTTTTATGTGAGTATTGATAAATCGAGGGGAAATGAGAATCTCTTATGTTTTCTGGACATCTGAGCTATCTGGGCACTTGCTAGTTGGACAGGGGCTTATATTACTTATTCAATATACTTATTAAAATGTGTTTTTTTGATTACAGGACTGCAACGGAGTGACGTCGAGCTACGAGGTTGAGGAATATCCTAAGGATTCGCTTGAGTGCTCAGGAATCTCCCACAATCTTTCTTCAATCCTTTTGCTTTGGGCCGTTATGACTTTCCTCATTTAAGGAATCTCTCTCGGCCTTTTTACCACTGTGACCATTCTTGATGCCAAATATTTGTATTAAGATTTAACACAATAATGAACTCTAATTAGTCACCACTATCCAGAGTTTTTTTTATTTCTTCGGTGCAATTTTGAACTTAAACATTTTTCCCGTATAAGAATTTACTCATCCAATAATTAGGATTTTTTTAAAAATATTTCTCTTTTTTGAGATTTTTGTCGAGGTTATAAATATTTTAAATTATTGTTAAGGTTAATAAGAATTTTAATCTAAACCTTAATTTTATTATTTACTATGTCATAGCTAAAGAGTCATTTCGATATTACCTAATTATTTTTTTATAAAATCTTATTTTTATTATTTTTACTTTTTGCAATTTATTTAAATATTAATTACAATACTCTGCTAATATTCAAATTTTCACGAATTTTTCAAGCGGCTAATAGTATTTTAAATTTGTTTTTAACCTTGATAGGTTTGCGTTAATTAATTTTTCTTGAATTTTATCTATTTTATACTTTCTTGAACGCTGAACTTACATTTATTTTAATTCCGCATGCATCTACTCAAAGTAAGATTGTTGTGGGCCTATTTTATTCTAAACGAATTTTCAATACTGTAACTTGCAATCACTCTAAAATATTTTTCACTTGTTTTTAAATCATGTATATTTTATAATGAATTAATCTATTCACAAATATACATGTGTACTATATACCATACTTAAATATAATTATACTTTTAGTGTATCTGTTTATATTAGTAAACAATTAGTTTGACCATTTTTACCAATCTACTTAATATTTATCTGTATATCTGTGTATGTTGAGTCAACCTTTAAAAGATTTTTCCAGATTCTGTAATATTAGAACAGCTATTAAACCATGTAGGCTATGTATCAGATATTACAATTATATTTTATGTAAATCTCTTGATACACATGCCTCAGATGCTTACATGTTTTATTTATTTCAATAATTTGTATACAGCTCTTACAATTTCTCAAATACAACCTTTGTGCAATTTATATAAAAACAAATCTTAAATTATCCATAAGACGTTCACTATGATATGAAAAACTACATTAATAGTTAACTGTTAGTTAACTCTTTACTATAGACCGAAATCAAAAACATTTTTAACAACGCGACTTATGAATAGGCAATTAAAATAATTAATTATGTGTATGAATGAGTATTGAATATTCAAGTGATTATTAAAGAGTTATTTTTTATTTAATTTCATTTTGGGAGAGAATATGAACACTGAACTATTAAATTAGTTTTATATCTCTTCAGCTCTTGTTTTAAATATATCCTACTTTATTTAGAATATAATGAATATATTGTATTCTTCCTTTTATATGATTATACTTACAATATTAGAATAGACATTATTATTAAGATTATTTACATAAAACTTATTAAGGTAGGAAATTAGTTTTTTTAGTATTTATCTTATAGCATATTTAATTAATCTTTAATCAATTGTTTGATAAAACAAATTGATTTTAGTTAAGAAATTTCATTCCTTGATACGCTTTTATAAAAGGCGTTGTGGTTATTTCCATTCGACTACAATTGGCCTGTGTTTTAATAAATTCAGGACAATTTTTGGAGTTTAAAAAATTGTAGAAAGTGATAGGCACGCTTAAAGTTGCATAGAATTGTTTGTATCTACTATTGTACATATTATTTTATATATTTTATATTTACTTTATAATCCTTATTGCTACTACTTAAAGTTTTTCAAATGCTCGGAACTTAATTATTAATATTAGTTATGATAAATAGAATAGAATTGTAATTATGTATGCCAAAATGAACCCCGGGTCGTATGTCTTTTTAAATAATTCCAATTGCCAGTAAAATTGACATGTCAACATCCAGTGATGTAATTATTTTAATTATGTAATGACAATGATGGAATTAATAATGGGCTAATCCACGGTGAATGTAAAATATAAACAGTGAGAAATCCTTGAGGTTCCCTCATTATGCCCCAAAGTCATAAACGCGTGTTACAAGTATATGACTTATGGGGCATATTGAGAGAACCTCAAGAGTTTCTCGCTATTCACATTTTATATTCACCGTGGATTAGCCCTAGTTTAAAATTATTTAAAAGACATTCACCACGTGGTTTTGTTGATGCTGCAAAATTACTTTGTCGGGCCAGAGAATGCATTTTGTATACACACATTCCTTCTAGGTAATTTAACCTTTACATTATTTTAATTTACTTACCAGGAATGTGGAGTCTGTATAGTAAACAATTAAGAATCTTAATTAATCTTACTTAACTTTCGACATTTATTTGTTCTATTATAATTCTATTGTACCTACTTAAATACATTCTATCTAAGGATGCACAGATCTGTATCTACGTATGGATAAGTGGACTTCCTATATATATATATATATATATATGGGAATTAACAATATGAATCAATTTGACTCGCGAGATCAATTTTATTTTAAACATTTCTAGAGATTCAAATTATTTTTAATTTATGAAGTGTATCTTTTAAAATGTTTTAATGATAGTATAATTTCTATTCTGTATACTCTTTAATGACAACTCAATCTTATTCATATTGAAATAAAGACTTAATTTGTTAATTATTTTATTAATTATTAAAGCTTCCTTAATTAACAAAAATTAAATGTTTGAGAAAATTTCAACGTTTTTCTTTGAAAGTACAAAGATAATGAGTTGCAATATGTATTGGTCTTCAAAATTACATTACTCATTTTGCCCCAATATTTGTGATAAGTTCAATTATAAAATCTTAATAATAAATTAAGTAATTGATTAATTTGGAAAATCTCTAGTAACGGTAAAAAAATAAAATTGATCTCGCGAGTCAAATTGATTCATATTGTTAATTTGAATATATATTTAATATTTGTATAAAATAGGCTGGAAGGCAAATTGTAATAATTTGCGCAGAAACCCATTTAGTCTTTTCATTTGTGTATTAATTCTCTAATGACTTTTGAAGTATCACATTTGAATTACATGAGTTGTAAATATGAAGAAACTCGATTGCGATACCCAATTGTTTAATCATAATTTTATTTTAATAAAAACCATTTTAAATAAAAAATAATCTTTATATAATTGCTATACTGATATTCTCATATCGTCATATCCATTTATTTTATATCATATTTCATATTATTATTACCATGTTACAAATAAGTAGCCATCATTACTTATATCAGTGTATTGAAATTTCTTTTCCTATGATGATGGTAATCAACGTGTTTTGCTGTTATTGTTTTCCCAAATCCTCCTGACCCCCGTTGAGTACGAAGAACTTTGGCAAAGGTCCGACATCGGCGCTCAGCTGCTCACTCACCTCCAAGAGCCCAAGGAGAGAACATCTCTCTCAGGTGATTAAATAATTAACCCACGAGTCAACAAAAATCTAATTTCCAGGAACCAGTTTCATGGCCAACTCCTTGTGTACAACTTGGTTCAGTCGGACCTTCCCCGTTCCAGTCAATTTCCTCTAATTGGTAGTTAACAAAGTGTGTATTATTATTATGCATACCACAACTACAAATTCCTCCGTCAACTCTGATTTACTATTCAATATGAGATTCAAACTTGGGACTGCGGTAAGACATTTTTCAGTTTTTAATTGTCATTAACAATCATTTAAATGACATATTTACGTTTTTCGAGTTATGTTAACTTTTGAAACCAAACCTTCGATTTTATCGATATTCTATTGATAAACATTATGTTTACCGATATCAAATTTTAAATTACCATTAAACTCTATTTGTAAACATATTTAATGTTTATCTTTAAAGTATTTTCTTACATATAATACACACTGTATGTAATTTTATCCATTCCGTACCATAAATCCATTCCTGACGATTTGATTTTGACGATTATGTATATTGGCTTATAAATTACTTGTATATTTACATATATATTTAATATTCAGTTTATATCAACATATCAGTTCATATCTGTATTTTATTTGAGTGAAATGAATATTTTGTTGCAATGGAAATAAATATCATATCTTATTTGATAAATACATTATCGCCATAAAGTAATATAAAATGTTTTTCTAAGAAAGGAAACTCGTTGAATTCCTGTAAGTTGATTCTTTCAATTCAGTCAATTTTATACGAAAAACAGTAAATTATCATTTTTTGTCTTCCAATGTTTAATAAATGAGTCAATAACTCGTTTTGGCCTTTTTTAGTGCGAAGAAGAAGAAGTTGAACTTTCCTCAACTGAGATTCCAGACAGAGAATTTTTCCATCAACAAGATCTCCCTCTTGAAGCTTTTCCACTCATGGAACAAATACGAAGCAACGGCCTTCTCTGCGACATTAAATTAAAGGTACAATCAACTCGGATTTAATCCATTTATAATTTAATCACTCACAAGTTTATTGTCAGTTTATTCTAAGTTCATTAAACGCCGAAATTATTATTAAAACATACATAATATAGATATGTATAAATAATGCAATCATACTTGAGATCATAAACACAGGTTTCAATTTTGCAAAAAATTGATGTTCAGGTTAATGCCTTGGACGTGATGATTATTATTCATTAAAGGAAAATTGGCGTAGATTATCGAGAGAAGTTGATACTTAAATGAGAGTTTCATAAGTATGGACCTTTGTATTGAGTGAGTTAAAGTTCAATGTTTTTAAGAATAAGGAAGGCTTCCGGCTCACATACAATTTATAAATTATTATTGCTGGGCTTTCGAGCGAAAAATGAGAAAGCTCATTCTTTTTCCCCATACATCATTTTCACACATGTGTATAAGCACATTAAGGTATAAATCGTATGAACATTATGACACGTCTCTCTAGAGTTCATTCATACCATTTTTCAGGGCATTAAATGCATATCAGCTTTCTCATTCATTTTCCCATTCGAGAATTAATAGAAATTTTTTGAAAGGAAGAACTACATGTTTTATATACATAATACATACATCTATAGATATAATAATGTTGTATGTAGTGTGTAAATAGGAAACATGTCTTTTATACACTCATGGAACTGCATATTATAGGTATTCTTATTAAAATAATTAATTGTAAATTTACAAAATTATTGTAAGAACAATAATTATAACAATTATGTATATTAAAAGAACAATTAATTAAATCGAGTTTCTAAATACATTTCCTTATTGTGCAATATTTATTAATTAATATTCTTAAATTGAAGTTAAAGACCATTGGATGATAATTGTAAGCTATCCCTTGAATTCTATAAAATGTCCAAGTACGCTTAGAAAGGAAGGTAAAATATCAAAGGTGATGAGTTTGGTCCGCCCCACTGACACAATTTCTATGTAACCAAAAGGTCAACCAGGAAAAAAAACTGGTTGACTCTTTCTGACATTGAACCCATCAATAGAAAAGTAAATTGGTTTATATTAAAATTATCATCGTTGGTAATTATTTACAATCCTCATTGACACTATAACGATTTAAATCTAATAATGATTTAAATCTATTAGTTGTGTAATTAAATATAAAATTTCTAAACCTAGGAATATCTGTTAAATTGAACGTACGAGACCAATTGGTATGTTTTTACTGAAAATAAAGGAAGGCTATTAAAGGTCAATATTTATATAATGTATCCATTGAATGAATGTTATTTTCCATTTAATTGCCAGTTATTGAGACCGTATTGAATGGGAATGTGATAAGGGAAGAATCCAAAGATCATTTTTCTCTCGACTGTTCCTCCTTCATAAAAACTTGTTTTCCAACAACACGCGCTAACCTTGCCAATGTCTCCAAATTATTGTTTAATTCAATGTTCATTCCAATCGGGCTTTAAATATGCAGTCAATTTTACACATCTTTAACTTGCCAAACTTTTTAATCTTAGCAATGCATGTATACCATACATAGAATATATTACTTATATAAAGAAATTAAGAATCGGAAAAAGCTTTCAATCAAAATCTCTTGTATTAACCAAGATTAATAAATTTCTTTGAATGTGATTTTATCTTATTAACTAATTGTACAGGTTGAAGATAGCATAATCCAAGCTCATCGAATTGTCCTTGCTTCAGCAATTCCCTACTTCCATGCAATGTTCACTTCAGATATGCTCGAGTCAAAACAGAATGAAATCACACTCCAGGGACTTGAAGCAGAGTAAAGATCTTAATCTTACATTAATCTTTTATCTAAAAAATTCATCTCTGTTTCACTTTCATGTTGATGTTTAAATTATTATCTGATTTAATTATTCGTAGGGCCCTTGAAGCTCTGGTCAATTTCGCTTACACAGGGAAAGTGATGATCAACGTGAGCAATGTACAGAGTGTTATGATGTGCGCATCGTTCCTACAACTTGTTCAAGTTAAAGAAGCTTGTGCAAAATTTCTAACAAGAAGGTTCAAATTTTTAATATTCATTTATAAACTATTCTGCACATATAGGATAATTTATAAATTTTAAAACTAACCTTGACTATATTTTTTTAATTTTTTAATTATTGTGTTATTATGATTATATTTAATTTGTTTTTCATTTTTAGACTTCAACCAGAAAATGTAGTTGGAATTCGAGCGTTCTCCGACACTCTCGATTGTTGTTCTGTTGTGCAGGAAGCCGAGAAATTTATTCAAAAGCAATTTCTTAAAGTGTCCAAAGGCGAGGAATTTCTTCAGCTCAACCTTAGTGATATTATGGATATTCTTAGTAGAGACGAGCTTCATGTTGACACTGAAGAACAGGTTGAACAACTTTAAACTTTCATTTTAGGTTCAATTCGTGAAAATGAATTATGGTTCAACATGTATGTCAAATATTTGCAGGTTTATCACGTCATGATGAGTTGGATCATGAAGGACCCTGAGCTTCGAAGTGTTCATCTCCCACAGCTTCTGAAATGCATTCGAATGCCGTTACTTACACCACATTTTATATCAGATAACATTGCCACTGAACCGCTGGTTAAAACCTCACTTCAATGCAGGTAAATTTAAATATAGTTCAAATCCCTAATTACATAATAACATTACATTAAATACTCTAATACTCATTATTGTAATTTGATATATTTTTAAATTTTAAGACTCTAATGCCCAACGTTACCAAACTTCTCGCTTAATTTGTAATTAGAACCTCTTGTACGATCATTGTTTTTCAATTTTCAATTATTCATTGCAAAATTGCAAAACAAATTGAAAAATCACAGAAGGAACAATTAATTTGAACTCGTGGAGGGAAAATTTGAGCCAATGAGAATCAAAGTGAGGAATCGGCAACCTTTTAAGTTGTGATTAACTAATCAACGCTTAAAATCTATTCTGTTAGGTTGGTACCGCAGGCCAATTTAAGTAGTGATTAGCTAATCATTACTTAAGCCTAAGCTTTGATTAATTTAAGCGGCGATTAAAAAAGTTTGGTAACGTTGGGCATAAATCACTTAAATCATTCAAGTTAAATGTTATATTTTTTATTTTTAGGGATTTGCTGGATGAAGCAAGAGATTATTATTTGATGCCAGAACGAAGACAATTCCATACGACATTCCGAACAAGACCAAGATGTTGTGACGACGTTATTGGGTTCATTTATGTTGTAGGCGGTTTGACCAAATCTGGTAAATGAAATTTCTTTTTTTTTCAATTGTCAAATATTAAGCATTGTTAATAGTTGAATTTGAATTAACTTATGTTCAAAATGAATAGGTGATTCAATTAGCACTGTGGAATATTTTGATCCATTGTTGGAAGTTTGGAAAATGACTGAAGCCATGAAAATGCTCCGATCTCGTGTTGGTGTTGCAGTCATGCGAAACAGACTTTATGCCATTGGTGGATTCAATGGAACTGGTAAACATTTAATTATAAATTACAACTAATAATTAAATTAATAATTAAATCTTCGTTTTAACCATTTTATATTGTCGTTTATTAAAAAATTAAAATTATGTGATGGGTGTAGAGCGTCTTTCAACTGTTGAAGAATACGATTCTGCATTGAAGATGTGGAGTAAAGTCGCTTCTATGAACTTTAAACGAAGGTAATTAATAAATTCATAATGCAATTTTAACAAATTAATAATAATTGCAATTCCATCATACTCTTCAGAAACTTTAAAATGTTTCAACATTTAGTGCCGTTGGAGCTTCTGCACTTAACGATCGGCTTTATGTTTGCGGGGGATATGATGGGACGAGTTCGCTCAATACAGTCGAATGTTTTCATCCTGAGAAGAATTGCTGGATCATGACAACTCCCATGACAAGACATAGAAGCGCCGCTGGAGTTGTCGCGTTCCAAGGATACATTTTTGCCATTGGGGGACATGATGGATTGTCTATATTTGATTCGGTAATTTAAATTTAAATATCTGCTCAAAATACTTTATTTATATATTATTATTTATAAAATTACATTTAATATTATCTTGACCCAGGTGGAGCGTTTTGATCCCCAAACAGGTCAATGGACTGAAGTGAGTGCAATGCTCACAAAAAGATGCAGGCTCGGGGCGGCTGCCCTTAATGGCAAACTTTACGTCTGTGGAGGGTAAAAATATATGAAATTTAAATTTAATTACCTTATATTTATTGCACATTTAACCATTTTGACGATTTACAGATATGATGGCCAAACCTTTTTGCGATGTGTAGAAGTTTATGATCCTATCACAAATGTGTAAGTATCACAAAATATCCATTGTTTAGATTTTTATTTGATTCATTGTATGAATATTAATATTACTATCAATACTTATTAATTACAAGCAATATCGAATCTGTCAATATATTTTTGTTAGTACTGTATTAATATTTTTATGATTTTAGATGGACAAAAGTTGCTCAAATGAGTTTAATGAGAAGCAGAGTTTCCCTTGTTGCAAACATGGGGAAATTGTGGGCGATTGGAGGTATTCAACAAACACTCACTAAATCAATATTTAAATACATATATATTGGAATGATACATAATTAGGTTATGATGGAGTTACAAACTTGTCGAGTGTGGAAGTATACGATCCTTTAAAAAATCAATGGAAGTCTGTGGCTTCGATGGGTGCTCATGAAGGAGGCGTCGGTGTGGGCGTAATCCCGATGGAGGAATGGCAACCTTAAAAATAATGCCAACAAGACAAATACTCAAGACTTTCTCTCTTGTACCTTAAAAGTCATAATCAACTTAATAGTATTCTACTGTGAATTTTTCTAGTTTAATTTAATTTGCGAAAAACAAATCTTTTAAACGCTGAATTGAAGCCCGTGTGAAGAGTGCAAAACATTTGTCAAATATTTTGATTGTCAATATTTAAAAATAGTTTGTAATGCGCATTTTTACTGTTCAATTGAACAAACCATTTTTCATAAAACTGATGAAATTAATATAAATTCAGTTCTAAAACCTAAGTAAACATGATTTAGATAATTATTCTTTTAATTTTTATTCAAATGAGTCTAAAGTAAAGGTTAGGGGTCGAACCCTAAAAGTTTAATTGTGTAAAATAAAATGAAAATCAAATGACTTAAAACCCCGTTTATAATCAAACATGTAGTAAAATATTTGTAATAAAATAACATGGTATTGTAATTCGTAATGATAATGAACAAAGGTCACTCAAATTTAAGTAACATAATGATCAAAAATTATGGTAAAATTCCCAATTGTAATTATAAAGAAAATCGGTAATTAAGAATCATATATTAATATGTGAAATTAATAGACATAATACTTGCAATTTAAAAGTACTTTGGTATTAAACCCAATTTATAGCAATGAATAAATAATGTGTAAATAAATTAATGTTTTTCATTCCTGGTGGCTTTAAACTGTCTGTGTTGTAAAGGTATTCTCGCCAGTCTCTCTCGAAGTCCCTGTAGCTCCTCGAATAATCATCGACGATAACTTTGGAAAGATCAAATAGATTTAAACGGATTAAGAATCATATCAATCAATCAATGATTATAATTAAATAATGATTATTTAATTATAATTATTAGCATTTTCTCATTGCTGTTAAGATTGCTTTACTCCTTGATGAAGAATTCCCGTAGCATCAGAAATCCCTGGTTTGTGTCCCAACTTGCAGCGAATATATCCATAAAGATTCGCACCATTGAGAAGAAGAGCGAGGATGACCAGAATCTTTATTTTAAACAAAACCATATAAAATTAATTTACTGAGATTGGAATAAGATTAGAATAATTGAGACATTGAAATTAAGTTTATAGTCATACAGTCCATTGGAGACGAAGAGTTATAAAGCTAGAGAAAAAGAGAAGCAGCCAAACAATGGGAGTTGCAATTAACGCTGTCCAAAATATTCTTTTCTCTGGTGGTCTTCCTCCTGCACGAACTCCTTTACGACTCTCAAAAACCCAATGGCTTTCACCGTCGTCGTCGACGTAATTCCACCACCGAAGACCAACCAAAATCCTTCCTATTAAATAAAATAATAAAGATTGATAAGTTTAAGAAAATATACCTAGAGAAATCTTACCAGTGATATTTTTTACAGTCCAAAAATCTAAGGAAAGAAGTATCACAACAGTAACAAAACTTGGAATAAAGTCAGCGCCGAATGCTCCACAAAATATGTAAACGACTAGAGCTGCTACTCGAAATGCGACATGGAAGAAGGCGACCACTGGATGTCTGTTAAATTATTAATTAAATTATTAATTATTATATTCGATCTCGCATTTATAATAATTAAATAATAAATTGTATTTATTGTACAAATTTGAAGGAGAAAAGTATGAAATTGAAACCTTAAACGATTTTTCGCCTCAGGTCCTTCTTCGCCAAATCCCAAACCTTCATCGTCATCGCTAATTAGGAGAGCCTGGAAATATGGAAATGGTTAATTACATTAAATATAAAAAAATATAGAGGATATGAAGATATGATAAGGATAGATTAGATTTTAGGATTTCATATTCATATTTATCCATACCTCTCTGTCCTCCATTTTATATTTTAAACTCCTAGTTTATGAATTTTAACTTCGGTTTAATTAAGGTCGTCCGACTTGTCTTGTCACTCAAAATTCAAAAGTCAAAATGTCAAATTGAAAATGAGCATATTTTATATTCGCACTATTCATAAATAGTGTGGCATTGTCTCGTGATATAGACCCAAGTTCCAATGTCTCGATTTTTCCTCAATTACATCTTATCTTACCTATATATTTTTATAAAAACCTCTTTGCATTTATAAATTCCATAAATTCATGATTTAAATGAATTCACCATTATAAGCTTAACTATAGTTAGCACTATATTGATATGAATTGTTTAATTTGGAGTTCTATATATCTAATAAAGGATTTAAATTCTGTTAAACGTTGTTAAAATGAACGTGACCACGAGACTAAAATATTGTCGATTGGAGCGGGAGTGTTTGGGAGCAGTGGTGACGAACGAGGTGGAGAAGAATAAGAACTGATCACTTTTTCCCAATCGTCCCAACCGTCCCATCAATCTCCGTTTTATCTATTCTTAATTTTAATTAAACTCCACTCCTGAGTCCTCAGAGACGACAATTACTTGTCCGTCTCATGGCAGTATTCCGAGTCCATAGAAACTTCTTTTTGGATGCAACGTGGAAGTTTCCGTCGTCGAAGTCAAGTTCCTTCATTCCCTTCACCTGCTATTCCTCCCGCGGAGGGAAGATCTCCGGGAACCCCGAAAGGAAAAATATTTCTACTCGACATGAAGGGGACAGGTCAAGTGTAAACGTTTCGGTGGTTTCAAAGGATGAATTGGATCTCACATTCAACGATGCAAAGGCCGCATTTCGGTCAAAATCGACCTGGGAAGTGTTTAGGGCTCTTCTGGTCTTTAAACTATGTTCGGTCGACTATCTCGTCGACAACAATATGAAGGTAGGTCATTTTACATTTTATTATCTTTAGATAAAATATCTTTATCTCTTAAATCCTTAAACCAATATTTATGTTTAAGGATTGAGAATTTATGTTCGTATTAAATCAGTTATGTACACAAGATACAAATAATGTTAATCATAGTTAAAAGCTAACATTTGCATCCATTTGGGATTTGGGTTTAATTAATTAAAAATATCGTACATTTATAATTATGCTCTATTTGTACATCCTAACTAACATTAACAATAAGTATAAGATTATTGTATTTCTCTCGAGTGTAAAATTAGTCGGTTTGTACTGGTTATTACAAGCTGACGAAGGATGTGAGAAGTTAGTGATGTGATAACATTTAACATCCAATTATAATTATATAACATTTAATTTTTCTGTCTGGGAGAAAGATTTGGCGATAAAGCAGATCGAGGGAAATGCCTTATGCGCAGTTGGAAATATATTCATGAATTTTAATCTAATGGATCTAATCCTTTTCACTAATTATACTCCTCACTCCATTGGCTCGTAGTTGAGTTGTAAATGGTAATCAAGCTAATGTTTTTCACGCTGGTTTTAAACATCCTTAAATAGGAACATTTAACACTTTAGCCTTATGTTGAAATAAGTCTCTAATTAGCTTCCATTACTGATTTTCCAATGATTAATGAACCGATGATGAATTGTTTAATTAATACTTTAAGCTGTTAAATTAAGATTTAATTAAGTATTTTAATATAATTTCTTTTTCGATAGCTTATGAAACTCGGGAAATCAGTATTAGGAACGAGGTTATTTGAATCCGTAATGAAAATGACCTTTTATGGTCATTTTGTTGCTGGAGAAAATCAAGTTGCCATCCAACCGAAGATCGAGAGACTCAGGGCATTTGGGGTCAAAGCCATTCTCGATTATTCGGCCGAAGAAGACATTTCCGAAGAAGCAGCTGCCAAGATCGAAATGGAGTAAGCAATTTACAAAATAATTACACTCATGTGTTGGAATCCTATTTATATTTAACTACAAATTTATTAAAAATGCATCTCTTTTCAATTACAATATTATGCATTTAACCAATATTAAATTTTAACAACCATTAAGTTTTATCTTTATTTACTTTTCAGCTCGTGTGTTCCTTCGTCCGGAGAAAGTGAAAATGGTATCTTATCTTTACTTAAACCCTCCATAATATTTTTAATATTTAACTAATAATAATAAGTTTACTCTTATATCCTTTTCTAAACCCGATACTATTTTAAAAAAAGCTTAATTGCTATACTATCTTATCTTGGTTGATAACAGCTCCATGTTTATTTACTTTAATTATTATATAGGATATGAATATAATCTTTTACTTGTTTTTATAATCGTTATTTTTATTCACTTTTTAATTTTAATATATTTATAATATTACTCAATCTTATTAATATTTTTCAACTAAATATATACATTAAATTAAAATCGTTGTATTTTCATGCAACTAAAGTTCCTATTCGGAGAGTTGGTAGGTTTTTGAATTTTCTCGTCTTACTTAATTACAGATTATAAAATTATAATAATTATGTTTAATTTACTCAAATGTCAATATTCCATTTTAGACACCTACACACAGTACCATGCTCATAAGGAATTTGCTGACCGAAGAACGGGGGTTCAAGCCGCGAGGACTTTCTTTTACATGAACGAAGCTCAATGTGAAAAAAATATGGAAATTTTTATCCGGTCAATTGAAGCTGTGTCGGGTATTATTATTTTTCAATTAATTTCAATTAAAGTCATACATAGCTTTTATTAATATTAAAAAAATTACATGTATTTAATAATTATCTTTTCAACAATTGGATAGGTGCGACCAAAGGCACGGGGTTTGCTGCAATAAAAGTTACAGCTCTTGGAAGACCTCAATTACTTGTAAGATCGAATAAATAATAATAATATTTTATCTAGTTATTTTGTAAACATATGTTTTTCATCAATTTCTTGTGAAAATTTAGCTCCAATTATCCGAAGCCATTGCTCGAGTTCAGCGGTATGTGAAAACGATTACTGGGAAAGACGGCCAAGTGTTGGAAACTGGATTGAAGCCAGAGGATCTGAAGAAACGGTTGGACAAAGCGGCCGAGTCCGATCCAACTGTCCGTTCATGGCTGGATAACATGACCTATGACTCTTCCGGGTAATTGAATGTATTTGTCTTTATAACTTACTTATAAACTATAATAAGTACTTTAATTATTAAATATTGGGAAAAAGTGTAACATGTTTCATAAATTACACTTACTTTAATTTACTTTATTTTAACAAGTGTTATTTTTATGGATCATATTGTTTAATTAAAATTGCAATTTCCAGGTTAATTCATCTTCTTCCATGGAAAGGGGTAGTTGAAGCTCAAGAGAATCTTCGAGATGCCCTCAAATTGGCCGATTTGAAAACTGGTAAAATGGAAAATCTCATTCCTCCTCTGAGCGATCAAGAAGAGGAAATGTTTAGAAACATGATGAGAAGACTTCACACAATTTTCAAAGTACGATTCTTAATAATTAATTCTATTTAAAATTATTTAATGGAAAGCTTACATTATAATTATCAACATCACATTTATGAAGATTAATTATTATAAATATATTTAATTTAAATATAATTTAACTGTGTTTGAATCAGGTTGCAACCAAATTGGACGTTCGTGTGATGGTCGATGCAGAACAGTCTTATTTCCAACCTGCTATTTCTCGGATAGCAATGGAAATGATGAGAATTTACAATCAAGAAAAAGCCATCGTGTTTAACACATATCAGTGTTATCTCAAAAAGGCTCATCGTTATCTTCATGCAGATCTTGAACAAACAGAGAGACTCGGATTTCACTTTGGGGCAAAACTTGTCAGAGGAGCGTACATGGATCAGGTAACATATTATTATAGATTTATTAAATTCATAAAAATCTCATTTCCATTTTTATTTGCATAGATCTGATTGAAATTTCAATTAATCATTTGTTTGTAAAATAGGAAAGAATCAGAGCTGAAGGACTTGGCTACGAAGATCCAATCAATCCAAATTACGAAGCTACAACAAAAATGTACGAAAAATGTCTGGTCGAAGGTCTCACAAGAATTGCAAGATTGAAGAAAACCGAACACCCAAAAAGAATTTCAATTATGGCCGCAACTCATAACGAAGACACGGTTAGATTCGCTCTTAAACAGTAAGTTGAATTTTTCACAATTTCATGTTAATTGTTATTTTAAGAAGTTGTAATTGTTAAATTGAATTATTTTTAAAGGATGAAAGAATTTGGAATTGAACCAAAAGACCGAGTTATTTGTTTTGGTCAACTTTATGGAATGTGTGACCAAGTTTCATTTCCTCTGGGTAATTTTAAAAATCTTAATGTACTAAAAAGTACTACTAATATTATTAAATATACCTATGTACATTATATATTAAATATTCATTTGAGATTTAAATAATAAACACCGTTTTTATTCTTTAAGGTCAATCTGGATTTTCAGTCTACAAATACGTTCCTTATGGACCGGTCGGAGAAGTTCTTCCTTATTTGTCTCGAAGGGCTCAAGAGAATCGCGGGTTTTTTGGTAAGATTGAAAAGGAGCGACAACTCCTTTTAAAAGAACTCGTTCGAAGAATAGTCACAGGGAACATCTTTTACAAACCCAAAGGGACATATGAACCAATATAACTTTCCAATTATGAAATTATGAAATTAGTTTCCACAAAATTATTCTTCCGGGAAACAATATTTTATTAAATCAGGTGCCTATCATATTATATCTATTCTACAATTATTTCTTTTCTCACAATTTATTATTTTCTCGTGATTCGAATCTCGATTAGATAAAGGGGGAATATATCTTCTTAATCTCAAAAATAGAAAGTCTTTCTATATAAAAAATCTAGTGGCAATTTTGCAAACCCTCCTTCAAATTGCATGTAATGAAACCATTACAATTAATATAACTATAATAAAACCAATTCGTGCCATTTAACTTTTAACGCAATTTACATGTGTTTTAAAAAAATGACATGCATGTGTTGGTTCAAAACTTCAGTGACCCGAATTGGAGAATCCCAATCTATTTAGTGTTGGAATTGAATTCATATTTGATGAAACTCCTATTAGTTGAAACTTAAAATAGTGAAATTAGATTATAAAAGGATTAAATGTAAGATATATACAAATATGTAATTGTAATTATATGCATTAGATAGTTATCAAAACGAAGTGAATTTAATTCTCAAATGAAAGAATATAAATTTGTATGCTTGCTAATGAATGTTAGAAATATGTATGTGCATAGTATTTTGATTGCAACTTAGGTACTAACCTAACCCTTGTAGTATTTTAAACAAGACTTATTTTAAATCATTTCTTATTTACGACTCTTTTAACCTAAATCTTATTAGCTTAAGGAAAGTATTAAGTTAGAATTTGAATTCTTTTTAATCTCATTTCCTTAAAAATGAAATTATTATTTAAAATTCTACTTAATAGTCGTTTTCCGTTTGTTTCCTTTTTAAACTTGACTTGTTTTATTCTAAGAATAATGTACGACGGAAATTATAAGTGAACAAAGCAACTGATTATCGTTAATTTCGATATTACACTTGATGCTCTTTTAGTAAATGATTCTAATTGTATAGATGAGGATTTTAATTATAATACTTTTGTAGGAGTTTTCCCTTTTAATATAAAATTGAAGGTGTACTTAATAGAAGATAGATAGATCTACTAAATAGATCCCTTTTAAAAAACGATATCAATTTAATTTGTAAATTATATTACTCATGTATTACATCATTAATTGCGATACATAAATGTACTCGTATTTACAATTAGCACAAAATATGAAACTTGTCATGCAATTTTGAAATATTATAAAATATAATTTATAGATGAGATTGAGAACGCTTATAAATAGTATTAAGTTGTTAGGAATTATTAGAATATTACAAAAGTATTCAAACTGTGTCAATTTGTTAGATCTGTAAAATGCTTCACGGAATCTCGTACCTTCGATGTATTTTAATCCTTATGTCTATATTTTATCAAGGTTCTTCGAGGCCTATAAATTTTAATCGCGTTTATTAATTTAAATAACATTAAGTGGTTGAACGATTGAGCCAAATTGTAGTTATGTTATAGAAATTATTATTAGGTAAATAAATTAGTTAATTATTTACGATTAGTGACTGAATGTTGCCTTAACTTCTAATCAATATACCTTGAGTATTAAAATTATTACTTAAATACTTTATTTATAATTAATGTAAGAATGAAATGTTTTATGATAAAAAATTACATATTTCCTTCGTGTGCTATTTTGTCATTTACAAATCATGTTTTAATGTGAAAGCGAGTCCGTTCAAATTGTACCTAACGCCTTGCATGTTTTAATATAAAAAATAATTGAATTCTGGCTTTAATGTCAATCAAGTCGAAGTTTTTATCATGTTAGCAACGGTCTTGCCTTTTGCACAAGAAAAGTCTTGACAATTAAATGTGTTTAAATTCATTTCTGGCTTTTTCCCCTTGTTTGAACATTCTTTCTTTCATAAAGTAACTTTCAATATAGGAGATGTAAAAGTCTAAAATATGAAATGTAACTCACTTTTCATTGTGTATATAATTTTAACCTTTGAGTGATTTTAAATGTCATTATTATATCAAGTGTGTGTAAATTGCAACCAGTTGTCTCCTAATGACTTTTGTTCAATGGCAAGGTGACAATAAATCTGTGATCGATTCAACGTCTTGAATTTCATTCATTTCTTAAGCAATCGAGCTGAAAGTTCATTTGAAAGCATTTTTCGTTCTTCTCGAGCACCACTCAGAACTGATTTATTTTCAGAAGCACGTCTTGAGAGATCTGGAAAAATTTTAAGAAGTCATTTTCAAAATTAAATTTTAATTTATATTAAAATAATACAGTAAGTAAAGTGAGCAAGTAAGCTTAGCTTAATTAAATAAAAAGTGAAGGTTAGTTTTAAGGTGAAATTACATGGCATCGCCGATTCAAGATTTCCATAAGGTGTTGATTTATAAACCGAATAACCCGCGTCAACCAACGGCCCAGAAAGATAATCCGCCATTCCATAAATTTGGGCAAATGAAACGTGTTGGTTTGTGAGTGATAGATTTTTCATGCAATCTGCTGCACTTCTAATTGACCATTCATTGTGGGTTGCAACAACGAGATGAGAAGAAGATTGAGGCAAACGATGAAGGATTTTTATAACGGCCCTAAAAATAAAATAAACATTTAAATTTGAGTTTTACATTAATTTCTATTCAACTTGTCGTAAGATGAATTTGTTTCTGTATAATTTGAGCATGTTGGGTCTGAGTATCTGCGTTGTAAAGCAAGATCACGTTCTTGGTCAAGATATGCTCCCCGAACCTTTAAAATTATTACCTAATATTGTAATTAATAACATTTTATAATTTAATTAGATTAACTTAATTAGATTATTTTAATTAGATAAATTTAATTAAATTAATTTATACACGTTCTAAGTATGTATATGGGTGATATAACTTAACACGGTACAAACTCTTGTTTTAAATTAAAATGTCTTACAATTTTTCCAAACCAATTAGCACCAAGAAGTCGAGTGATAATGTCAAATTCATCTTCAACTCGCTCTGGTGCACCCTGATGAACATTAATTAAATAATATGATAAATGAATTAGGATAACAATAGTGACACCTTTAGATAAGCCTGAATTGTATTTCCAAATAAACCATCGTTTCCTCTGTTATGCCGAGACATAAGGACTTGTGCAATGAGGGAAATTGCGAGCCTGCAAGACCAAAATTCCGCATCAACAAGAATATACAGATTTAGTGATCTGGCTCGTTTGGCTATCAAAGATAATATCAATACCAAATTAATATATTTCATATCTTATCTTAATTAATTTATCTTTGTACATTTTAATATATAATGTATTGTGAATAATTATAATTAATGTTAAAATGATGTTTTACCAATTTCCTCAGCTCGAATAAGTCCATCAAAAAAGTAATTTGTGTATTCGTCAGTTAATTGAAGCTTCAAGGCATTTTGATTCTCTATTGAATTGCAAACTGATTCAATTATTTTGGCATGTTCTTCTTTCTCGTTTTTCCCATTGGTCAAGTTTCTGGAAATTACAATGGACACTTCTTCCTTTATATACAAATATCATTACGGTATTATAATACATACAATTAGATATTTTATTTATAAGATATCGTTTTATCCGTATTTCTTAAAGGTCATAAGATTTTCATACCAAAACCGCTGGTGGAATAAGAGCTGAAATTTTCAATTGTAAAATTGGTCTATTATTTTCTAAAGAAGCTGTCATATCAGCTAGTTTAAGAAAAGAATTCATGTTATCATCATATTTAGTTCTGCAATTAAAAAAAATTTTAAAATTTTATGATAAATACATATTGGTATATCTGTATATAAAATGTTTTCATGATATTTATGTTCTAAATTGTTGGTATATTCTCAATTGAAAGAAAATTAGTAATTAGTTAATTAAGTATTAAATATCTAATAAGTACATTACTTTAGTGATTTCTTATCATTTACATCTTCTTCCAGAACAGGAGCCACCATGAGTTGGAGATTCCTTTTCTGCATGCCAAGTACAACTTGTGACATTCGTTGGAGATTGTCGCCGCCAACAAATTGATCAAAGAACGTTTTACGAACTATCCATGTTCCAAAAATTCCAAACTTCTTTGATAGATTGAATAGCTAAAATTAAAAAAATTAATTCCAAAATATATTTTGCATTTAATATTTACAAATATTAAAATCTTAAAAGATTTATCCATATATGTTACTTTTAAACTGTTATCCACAATGAAATTTGAGGAGCATAAACGGAGAACGAGAAAAGCACGGATAATTTGGAATGTCGTTAGATGTTTTAAAAGATGAGGGTAATATTCTCCAATACGGATCCAAGAACCAGGAAGTTTCTTCCTATCTGAACTTATCGGTCTTCGAATTTCATTTGAACTTGAAGAAACAATTGCAATTGGAGTAACCATCAAGTTTCTACTTGGAATTCTAATTGAATGAAGAACACTTCTTTGCACCAAAAGAAAACTCATTTTCTATAAATTAAAAATCAAATATTATGAATCAAATCACACTAAATATTCTGTTAATTAAAAGCTAAGGTTCCCCTAAAGATAGAATTAATCCTAAATAGGAAATTCTTATCATTTTATTCAGTTGGTAGTTAGTTAGTGTAAGCTAAGAGTACAATTGAATTGTTAAATGTATAACCTGTTGGCAACCAGTCGACACGAGGCAAGAAGTCAAGGAAGTGTGTCAAGAATGTCAACTCTTTCTCATGTGAAGAAAAACCAGGCTGATTTGATGTAGAAGGTAAATAGGAACTTCAGGAGTATCACCAATGTCTATGATTTTTGACCCAGGTAACCTTAAATAGAATTATTAATATAATACCATTAACAATAAGTCATAATTACTCTCAAAGAATCATAATAAGTATCATTGTGTATTTATTAAGTTATATAAAATATGGTATATTTAGTAATTGGAATGTATAGTAAAAATATAATTTTTTTAGTTCGTATCTCACTTGTAGATTGAAATGACCTTATGAAGCGATGACCGATTAATTTTTTTATTTCCTTCGTGAATTACAAATATAGAATAAATTGTAAGTATTAAACACATTTGTTTGACCTGTAATTTGATAAGAGTAAATTTTCATAAGTTGGAGTTAATGACTAACTAACTTAATGTTAATATTTTAAATGGATTTAAATAGCTAACGTTTACTTGTAACGTTTACTTGTTTTGTTTTTTCTCTTATATTATATTACATACACACATAAATAGGAAATGTATTCGGTATGAGCAGAAGCAGATAGGCCAAGCCAATAAATGATCTCCATCACTCTTTTTTTTCAAAATCCTGAGTTGGTTAATTGCAAATATATTATCTAATTGATCATAATGAATAAAAAGCCAATTATTTAAACAATGAAGTCAAGATGTTTAATTAAAGATTAAATTGAGTGTGGACAGAAGAATGCATTGCATTTTGATTTTATATAGATTTAGATGTGAATTGCGAAAGAAGTCTGTGGCTCCACCTTGCATTCTTCCTCCTTGTAAAGAGGAGTTTCAAAATAAGTTGAGGATTTATATTTACTCCTTTAAATGTTGGGCCCATGAATTGTGTCATCGTCTTTAATCTTTAATTTATTAACCACACCATGAAAATGGGGTGCTGCTTTAGCTGCAATGATGACGATGACCAGGTTGGCCATTCAATTCTCTATTAAAATTCTAATATTTTAATTTTAATTTCTTGATAATTTTTAGGTTGGGGATTCGAGCGAGAGAACACAATTACTTCGTGATCCTGTCAGCAATTCAACTCCAGTTATCAGAATTCCAAACAGGTTTGCATTTAAATAAAACTGTTTAAATTATACATTAACTATTACTACTTGTATATAACGACTATTTATATTTACTCATATTTAATAATAAATGATTTCATATAGTGAGTTTGAAGTAACAAGCCCAACGGGCGAGCAAACGACTGGCCGAGGCCAAGAAGACGAATTGGCGAGAATCCTTCAGGAAACGGCATCGGCCATGATTGACGTCTCCGGCTCAGGCTCTCACTCACTGGACCAGAGAGAGTTCCAAGAGAGGACCAGACATTATCTTCAAAAAGTCCAGAATCTTTCGCCAAGCTTGTTGAGACTCCCGAGTCATCTCCTCATGGACGTGCCCCATCCCGAAAAACACTTGTCAGCACCTGACATCTCCGCCGAAGATGTCAAATTGGTAAAATAGGATTTTGACATCTCTGGGATAGTTGTAAATTACTTGTAATGATTTTAATTAATGCCCGATTTAAATAGATGGAATGGGCCATGGAAGAAGTGGAAAAATCCCTTCAGTCCATTGCTGTTGAACACAGCGAAGATCTTGTTGTTCGTTTTGGCGGCCAACAGGCCGTCGCTGCCGTTTCAGACTGAAAGTGCCAATGAGATTTCTCAAGATGAAGTCTTTTGCGAACCACACAACTAAACATTTATATGCCTATATCAGATATAGAATAAATTGTCTATTAGACCCACTTTGAGAAATTGTATTCGTGTAAAAATATTTTAACGAAACATCTCGGATCTTTTTAATATACTTAATTTCAAATCATATGATTCGATTTCTTTTAATATAAAAAAATAATATATTGTATAATACTAATATTATTAAATGTTCACATACAAGTCTTCATCAATGAAAATTAGATAAATATTATTAAGTATTGTGTGAAATGATGTAAGCTGAATTGATTTCAAGTTATTGAATTATCATAATTAATCATAAATGTGTAATTTAACTGTGTTTGATTGGATATACTGTGCTACTGTGATTGATAACTAATATATTTATATTTATACATGTTCGAAAATTTAAAGTTGTTTGTTAAATGTTTTCTTGTTCTTATCCTTACTACGTTGCTAATATTGTCATTAGGATAAGTTAATCCTTATCTTAATTAAGTTACATTTACGATATATAAATAAGTACTAAAAATTATATTAAATTCTTAAATATATATTTTCAGGTATTTATACCTTACGATGCATAAAATTGATTAACTAATTTGAATTCCTGTTTGTGAGATTGTTACGAACTTTTTAAAATAAATCATATGGATTCTTATATACAAATGCATTTTTATATCCGTATTTAAACCATTATTTGTTTAGCTATGAGATTTTATTTTAATTACAATTCGGCTAATAAACTTTTAAAATAATTAAAACCTAACTTAACCTTAAATATTCTATAAATTCTCAATTTCTATTCTCAACGGGGTCAAATGAGACATTTGAAATAGGATGGAATAAATTCTGGTGAGCATCTTTCAGGAAGGCGGGATTTATCGAAAACAGCCTTCAATAACTATTTCAATTTTAATTGGTCGTTATTTGTAAATTTACGAGTCAATTTTCCCAATAATTAATTAAGCTATGTCGATCACTGATGGAGAGAAGCGTCTGGAGACGCTTTCAAATCGATTTGATCGAACGTGCGAAGATTTCCACTCCATTGTCGACTCAGACTCAACTCCTACAATCCAGGTCAGAAGTTACTCAATCTTAATTAAATTGCAAGTTTATAATATAAACGCCCATTCCTCATTTATATAATTTCTTTAAACTTAAACTCTTTTATATTTTTATTAATATTTTAATAACTCTGGTATGTATATTACTTTTGATCGATTTTTTCCTCCAGCTCATTGAACCACTTTCAATTTCTAAACTGTCCTATATCTTTATGTGTGTAATCGTAGTCAATTATTTAATCTATTTAATTCCATTTCATAATTCAACCATTATTTATTTGTATAGGGGAGGATTGACTCATGTATTAAGACTCTCGAAGAGCTCACAGAGACTATTTCGGCCCTTGACATGTTCAGCGTAAACGAGTCGTACGAAGAAGTGAATCCCGAAGAATTGAAATTTCTCCTTCTCCCATACATGCTCGGAACGCTGTGGCTACTAAAGATCACCGAAGATCGACGACAAGTATGTCAAGTAGCTCAAACGTATTTTCAAGATTACATCCAACGTCTGGCCGACTATGGGATCATTTCCGCCTCTCCCAAAATCATCCACGAAGATGCGATTCCTAGAACTCCTCAAGAGAACAGAGCTTACAAAATTGCAAAGCTCAAAGAGAACAAACTTCTTGAGGCTCAGATCAAACGATGCCAAGAAATTCAAGGGGTGAGTTCTCAATAAACATTATTTATACATTTTAAATTCAACAGTCAATAACATTATTTTGTTATTAATAATTTTTACTTTTATTTTAAACTCAACAGTTATTTTGAACTTTAATTAAAAATATTTTAAACATTAAAATTTTAATATTTATTAATTAACATATTATTACTGTTATAATAGTTATTACAGCTATATTGGATAAATATTTTAAATAATGATGTTTTTATAATTTTAGGCAGGTCATGTCATGGATCCAGAAATCATTCAAGAGCTCTACCTTACCACCCTGCGAAGGGCATGTAATGGAGCAGAGGCCGATCTCGAAGGTGTTTTCCGAGAATTGGAAATGGTCGACTTCGGAGAGCGGAACAGAGGAGCTGGAGACGCGAAACCATCCGCGAGGAAACCAATCCAAACTTTCATCATTACCCGAAATGCCACTCAAAAGAAGATCTTCGGAGCCGGGTATCCTTCGCTCCCCATTTACACCGTAGAGGAGATGCGAAAGCAGCGGGAGGAGAGCGGAGAATGGCCCACCTCAAAAACGCCCTCGGCCCCGCCGCCTCCTGCAGAGGACAAAGACTTGCTGGAAGAAACCGATGACCCAGAATATCTCTCGAGACAAAGAGCTAAAGACGACTACAAGGACACGCACAGAGCCGGGTGGGGAAATCGAGCCAATAGGAGTTAAATTCCTCCAAACGACTACTATTGCAAAATTCATATTTTTGGACGCAATAGGATTTATTGCTTTTAAAAATCTCTAATCTTTTATCTTGGCTTGGCTGAAATCTAAGTTAATCTGCTTTTAGACTGTTAGACATTAAATTTGATTTGTTATAATTGATGATGTTTTAAATGCGAAGTTCTTAAATACAGATATATTCAAGATACCTTCACCAATGCTTTCTCTCTACTTACACATTCTTTAATATATGTAGGTATGTTTAAATATCTAATACAAAATTTGAACGAAGAAGAATTAAAATCAATACATTTTTAATGTGAAGTTCATTTTATTTAAAATACTATTTTTATTTAAAATATCTAATATTCTGCATATATATTTATTCAGTATATTTTAAATACTTAATTACAAGTTTGCATCTATAACATACTTACTTATTAGTAATACATACTTATGATACATATTGCTGATATTGCATATTATAATTAAGTTTATTCATTCAAATAAAAACCCAAAATTACTATTCTTACAATTATTCATTGATATAATACATATCTATGCCTAAATACTTGATTTAGCATGGGATTACATTAAGAACAATGATAAAATTATCAATCAATAAATTTACACTTCTTATGTGAATTGAATGTGAAAAAGACCACAGAAGCTATTTAATCAATACATATTTAATGTTTATAAATAAAAAGAATTCGAGTGTACCAAATTATGTGTACCATATACATATACTACATAAATATACCATAATTAATACATTACACTACTTATTCATTCAAAGTTTCAAAGATGACTGTATAGTACAATACATAGAGTATAAGTTTTATAATTGGCAGGTATTGTAACTAACCAGGTATGGTATATTCCAATTGAATTTATTTCAAACGAGATACGTATGGTTTAAATGGATAAATAGTCAAATTGGTTTAACGTGATTGTAAATTGTATTTTTGTTTGAGTGGAGATTTGAGGTCGGTTGAACTTTGGAATGAGATTTGGATGAGGGCGAAGAAGGCACGCACATGGGGTTTTCCTATTCAAGGGGATGAGACGGAGAAACAGAGGTGAGAAAATGAGTCAAATGGTGTCTCAAAGGGCAAAGATGATCAATGGGGATTATAGATTCAATTGGTGTAAAGATCGAGTTCAAACACCGAGACTCTTTCACAAGGAGATGATTAAGAGGAAGTGAGGATTCAATTAATTAATTACACCACTTTGGCAATTTCATGAGGTCAATTGAGAAGATCCCAGATGGTCCCTTTGTCCCGGGCGCCTCTTCAGAGAAGATGACCAAGCAGGATGGGAAATAAAGAGGCGGGTTGGATCGGCGGCGGAAGTTCCCATTGTCTTTCTGCCCTTTTAATTGCTTTGACGGACTCTCCGGGGGCCGCAGCTGCCGTTTGCGGATTCTGCACCCCAAAACTACCAATTCCATTTACTACATCGTTTCATAAAGGGATGAGAAAACTCCTCCTTTGGCCCAATGAGGTCCCAAGCAGGAGCGAAGCTCTATGGCCTCTTCCCACTCGACGTTGGCCCTCTCCCCAAACCGCATCAAGATCAGACTCCCTCCAATCCTCAACCTGTTGATCCAAACCAGTCAAAAAACCAAGCTTTTTCAAAAACGTTCTTTTTAAACAACGTTCTTTTAAACAAAGTTATTTAAGTTTCTTCTACAACTCCGGATTTTAGGAGATTTTGTTTTGGTTCACTCGGATTTGCCAATAGATTTTCTATTTGGCAAATTAAAAATAATTGAAAACAACCTGGACCCGCCCGACATGACTGTTACGAATATCGCCATGATGCGACCGTGTTTTGCAGGATATCCTTTCCAAGGTAAGTTTCTATATTAAAAATCATTCACCTTGTATAAATACTATTATGTTTGTGAGAGAAGAGCTAATTTACAATAAACGTTACATGAGGGATCATTATTTTACATTTTTTAAATTCCCGAGTTTCAGATTCAGATTCTCCTAACAAATACATATGTATCTACCATAACTATATGTAGGAGTTTTATCTCAATAAGACAAGGAAGGGAAATTTTATTATTTATATATGTAATTGTATGAATTCATATAAATACCGAGTTTAGTTTTTTAAGTATATTGTAAACTTAAGTGTTGAATATTAACTTTTAAGTGTTAAGTAAGTTTTAAATTAAATACATACATTGTGATATTGTATGGACAAAATACCATTTTGGTATTCATATTCGGGTTCTCTGAACGTGTTGTGGCACTACTAATACTCACCACAGTATAAATATGTGAGCCCAAATTTGTCCAACAAATCTCCCATGTTGTGTAATATGTTGAAGGTTGTAATCCCCGAACATTTAACCCCCATCTGTTTACAATTGTTTTCTTAAAAGGCCCTTGTATGTTGGGACCTGAGAGAGTCGTCAAGTTCAGGGGTGTAAAGAATCAAAGTGCCTCTTTGACTGGAACACCAAGAAATGATGAATGAAGAGGTTTTTACGGTGGGACCAAATTTCAAGCTTCTAATCTCCGATTGTCCCAAATGGCCCTCAAGGCTCCTTCTTCGTTTACAACCAAACACTCATTGATGGAATGAGCCATGAAATTCTCCCAGTCCATCCGTCCACACACAATCGAGATAATTGTAGATTTAAAGACTAGTGTCGCCAAGGGTTTGCCGAGATCAAATCTTACAAATTCACATCACTTGTTCTATTTCTATCGTCCTCTGTTGAAGGAGGAGGAATAAATATAAATTTATATATAAAATTTATAAAACTAAACAATTGAGCCAATAATTCTAAATTTCCACCATCAGGATCTCGCACAAAGTCGCATTATTACAAATTTGCCAATTAAATTTCTTATCAGTAAATTTCTCAAGAATATGAGCTTCCTATTTAATAAAATTTTTGCAAGTTATCAAATTATGAATAACCAACACAAAGAATCCAAGAGTCTTGTTGATGCCTTATTATTACACATATAAAACTATTTAGCTATGTACTTATAACTAATAATAAGAGTATACTTAAGCTGTGCTTCCATATATCATATATCTCTTTATATAGTTAGTAATAAATATTTTCGATTATTGTAATATACATAATGTATATGTACTATTATAGAACAGATTTGTATTTGTATATTGTATGTATGTATGTTACATATTCCATATAAAAGTATTATGCTAACAAGTTGAATTTTATTAACTATCTCAGTAAGATGTATTTGTATATTGTGTGTTGTGTACTTGTTAGGTACAATGAGTACTTATACCAATAATAATGGTAATAATGATGATTCATTTATTAGCAAAATTAGAACGAAGATTGATTTGTTATGATGGGCATAAATACCTTTAACATTCTTGCTTGTAGATTTCTTCTAGTTATAAGTATGTATAAGTACAGTGACAGAATTAAGCCGATTCCAAATTCAAGTTCAGTGTTAATAAAATATTTATTTGTGGTTAGGTCAAGGACGAGTGAATCAACTCGGCGGCGTGTTCATAAACGGCCGCCCTTTGCCAAATCACATCCGGCTCAAGATTGTAGAAATGGCCGCGGCGGGAGTCCGACCGTGCGTTATTTCCCGCCAACTCCGCGTCTCCCACGGCTGCGTCTCAAAAATCCTGAACCGATATCAGGAAACGGGGAGCATCCGACCGGGGGTCATTGGCGGTTCCAAGCCCAAGGTCGCAACTCCTGATGTGGAAAAAAGAATCGAAGACTACAAAGGCGAAAACCCTGGAATTTTCTCATGGGAAATTCGAGACCGGTAAAAAAAATTTCTAGTCGGAGAATAGAAGTTTTATAGGCAGGAGATATGCAGAGTTTTTTTGTCTTGGAACTTTTAAGCATCATGGACTTAATTGATATAAAGATCCCGTGGTTTTTAATTATTTTCATATTTGCCCCCGTTTAACATTGGAGAGTATATCGAGATATATATCTAGATATGTATCGAGATTCTAGATGTAATTAGAGCCATTTGATTAAGCAAATGAGATTCCGACAGAGCATTGAGATGTGTAAAGAGGATGCGGAGGAAAAAAAGATGTTCATTCACTAATTGGGCGGACTCCAGCGGCGATTGAAGGAGGAGAAAGTGTCAGTCGGGTTTTGTATTTACATTTACAAATTAAGAACCTCCGTTTCATTCTCTGAAGGATTAAGGGAAGGAATTTAAGATCAACTTAACAAATCTCATGTGCTCCCATCCACAAAAAGACCAATTAATTCTTCTAACCCAAGTTGATTTCTCATTTAACTCATTTAACAAAAGCCTTGTCCAACAATCCAAACGTCTGTCATTTTCCTTTAACTAAATAAAGAGATTTATCAGAGTTTTCTTCCACAACCCTAAATTTACTACAATAATGTAATGTGAAATTTACCTTGGTTAGTACAAATATTGTATTTGTACTTGTATTTGTACTCAAATCCCTTTGTGTGATTTCCAGGTTGATCAAAGAAGGTTTGTGCGATCGGACTAGCGCCCCTTCGGTGTCAGCTATTTCCCGCCTCCTCCGCGGGCGGGAATGTGATGTCGAGGACAAGAAGCTTCTCGACTCCCCCAACGGTAAGTTTCCCCTCGGCGGCTGAGAGGTGGCAAAGAAATGAGCAATGTGCGGATGACACGCAATGGCCCTCCGACCTGCGGGGCCTCTCGAGCGGTGGCCGCCTTCAAAGCCACCAAAGAGTAATGTGAGGAACGGAGGAGGTTCGGTTGAAGGGTCGTCCCGCAGGGGACCCATCTTTGCCCATCCTTCTTCTCACACGACCTCCCTTAATTTCATTACCCTCCTCGAGTCTGGGCATTAGCGAGACAAAGTACACAGAGATCTCCCGGTTGTTCTTCATCCGTCCTTAATGGGGCCGAGATGAGTTATGGGAGAGCTCCGCTTATTATCTCTTCACATGCACATGTGGGAACGGAGGGAGGGGATTGGGAGGAGGAAGTCGATCCGGCGGTGTCTTTGAGCTCCCTCACTTATTCCCCCGCCCCTCTTTTCGCGAATGAGACACTTGATCCGACTTGATGCGGACGGAGAGAGTGAAGTGTGGAGGGGCCTAATCAGCTCCCCATGAATTATTCAGAGACAAATATTTGGAGTGGGACTCATTATTCTCCAAACGACACGGATCTGTTTACGCTCCTTCCTCGGCGAAAGGTCAAAGCCAATCCCCCACAGGAAATAATTCTGTTTTATTGGATGGAAAAAATGGAATTTATTTGATGACTACTACAATTCCTATCTTTTCCCATACTCAATAAATAATATAACATCACATTAGGTAGGTATGTATAGTTTCACTGTAGGAATATAAATGGTATAGATATGGTGTACAGATACTTAATATTAGTACACGTTAAATTATGAGTTGTGTTGGAGATAAGAAATTTAGAAAAAAGCAGATCGGATTCAATTTCATTGCTTTCAAATAACACGAATAAATCCTTATATGAACTTCATAAACAAACTCGTGTGGATAATTAGAGTAAATACAATGTTTGCAGAAATAAACATTTAGAAGATAAAGAAACTTTGTTTTGCCACTCTTAAGATTAGATTGATTTAGTTGATTAAGCAATTTGTTATTTATTTGGATTAGTTTTTAGTATGGGGGTTTCTGATATACAAATATTTACATTTAAGCTTAAATTTATTTATTGATTTTAGTTAATTTTAATTTTCTCTCTAGGAGAAAAAAGCAGCGATGGTTCAGATTGCGAATCGGAGCCTGGAATTCCTCTTAAGCGTAAGCAGCGCCGAAGTCGAACAACTTTCACGGCACATCAATTAGACGAGTTGGAAAAGGCTTTCGAACGCACTCAATATCCAGACATTTACACCCGGGAAGAGTTGGCCCAACGGACGAAATTAACCGAGGCCCGAATTCAGGTATGTAAATTGTCCCGTCACGATGGGAGAAAACGATGCATCGTTCCAATTGTAACCTTTCAGGTGTGGTTCAGCAATCGTCGTGCTCGTCTCCGTAAGCAGATCTCTAGCGGAGGGAGCAGTTACAGTAGTGTGGGGATGGGGCTTTATCCTTCTTCCTCGTCCTCCTACTCGGTCCAACATCAGGAGCCCCAGTTCTCAGGTAATGGTGGGCCATGGTTGGACGGGTGTTGGGTGTGTCTTTGTACGAGGACACTCGCCAACGCCTTTAAACACCCTTTCACACTTTCTCGTGTCCAATTCCCTTCCGTTCCCAATGCGGCCAAAGGAGGCGGGTCGTGACGGTTTGTGTTTTAGGCGGAGATGGGATCTCCTACGGTCCCGCCAACGGCCCTGGGTCATCCGGCTCCATGGGTTCACCCACCACGTCCAACAGCTCTGGCTACGCTGGTGTGCTCGGGAACTCCCTCATGGGGTCGCCCTACGCCTCCTCATCGTCCCTCATAACTCCACAGGTGAGGCACGATTCGGGGAAACTGTCTCCATTTCCTATTCATGTATTCCCAAGTGGCGTTCGTTATGCGACCAAACCCATTATTTGACTCTTTTCCTTCAATTCCGGGTCGCTGAGGAGTGAACATTGGGAGTCTTGGTTTTATTATCCTATTTTATTAACTACAGTGTTATTAACATTAAGGCATCAATGTAAGTTCAATCAAAGGTACCAATATGGATTAATGGATTCAACTCCATTTGTAAATAGTCCCAACGGAAGGGCTGAAGACAAATCTTCCATGGCCCATTTACAGAGAATAGGATGTGAGAGTGAGAGTGGGCGAGCAGAAAATGGGAACCAGGCCTTTGCAGCCAACACGACGGCTCAAAGGCATTTCTATTATAAAAACACCCAAGGAAAACAACGATTGAAATTACAATGAGAAAATAAGGAAAACCTTTCAGAGAGTTTCCTCAAACACTCGACATCACATAACAAAAATATGATGTAAAAAGCCTATAAATTCATATCCTTTACATTCTTTTGCGGTTCTTGTCAGAGAAGGTTGAAACGAGTCAAGATATTAATAGGTATTAGGATAATGATACATGATAAATATGATATAAATGATATCATGATAATATAAATATGATAGAACATCAATCTCTTAAATGGAGATAAGTTGAGGAGATAAATAAATGAACTATTGATTTCAATTACCTTTTTGTTTCAATTGGTTCAATTCAATTAAGTGTAAAGGATGAGTAATGGTTTGGGTTTTGGCAGGTGGGGAACGGGACTCCGCCGGGTGGACTCGGAGGCTACGGATCTCCAGGGCAAGGGGAGGAAACCTGGGGAGGTCGGGCGGGAATGACGGGTTGTTTAACTCCCACTTCGTATTCGACGGCTCCGCCTCTCATGGGCCCGCCGCGACATCAGGCATTCTACAGCTGGTATTAAACTCCACCCTCGGGGAAAAACACAATTGGCACACCAATGATGTTTGCCAATCAACAAGAATCCTTCGGAGTCTTTCTTATCTGGCTGTTATCTGAATTCATCTCTGCGTCTCGCAACCATGATAATTATATGTATTTTAAATTGTAAATATGGATGTCTTTGCGGCTAGGATACTAATATCAACATTAAAACTTACTTAATATTCTTAGAGATTAAATTTAAATCGAGGGGATTTTGACCAATGATCCCAATCTGGAATAAGTTTACAATATTTTACATATAATAACTATGTAAATATTTACAACAGCATTTACTTTATTTACTTGTACATAAGTGTGTGTATCAAATGTATCTATATAATACTTAATACCATTACTTTTTATCTTTGTATAGCTCATATGGAAATAAATACAAATTGAGAATATATTTAATACATGTTAGAATGAGGCATGGATAAATGTAGTACTGTTGGATATCGTGTGGGATATATGTAATTGTGTAATTTAGTGTGAAGCATTATCCGCTTCCTATTAAACTTTTATATTTTGAGATGTTATTCTTTTCGGAGATTTGCATGTCGTTAAGGCGTCGCAGATGGCGAGATGCATTGGAGCGAGCCGAGTATTTGCTAGGATAAATGCATAATTCCCCGTGGCTCCGTTCTCCTCCATCGGCCCTCGTTTGTTTACGTGTGAGCGGAGGTTGCGGTCGGGTCGGGGTAGTCCAATTTCCAATTTACTCCAAGGAGGTTTTTTGAGGATTCTCAAGATTGGTTTCCAAGTGGAGTCACTCTTGAGGAAAAAGTGGAGGAGTGAATTGTCAGGCGTGGCGAATGCCTTCATCCCTCCACCATTCTTCCCATTACTCCCTCCATTGTGTGGAGGGAATTTGCTCGTGAGGTTCTCGCTACCGAAATGGCTTTTGGGCCGGCCGGCTACCGGAATGGAGGATCCGGGGTCTTTTGTCTCCGGGACAGAGGACAATGGGAGGGGGTTTAATTGGCCTACCCGGGCGCGCACCTGTTGCCTCTCCCGGTCCCTCCCTCATTATGCAGGTAGGAAATGGGGCGTTCATGTCTTGGCAACGGAGGTGGCCTAATGAGGAAGTCCACTGCGACGGAGCCCAGGTGGGCATGATGGGAACTGATCCTCCTCGTTTTAGCCCACAGATTTGCAGGAGGAAATCGAAATGAGGAGACGTGACGCGTGACGACCAATCTCGCCCAGCCTCCCAAATGATGATGAGGGGCGGTGTTTGGGAAAAGGTCCAGAAACTATCCGCGGTTACAAATGGACATCTTGCACGGGATGCCTCTTCCCATAATAATATAATATACCAGTACTCGTATATTAATACCAATCCTAGTCATCTCCCAGAGGAGGAGAATTAGCACGTGGGGGCCCAAGATTTATCGCCCCATATTTCCTCCAAGTGTTTCCAAATGGACTGTGTGGGTTTGTATCCTAAATGGATTGAGTGTATTATAAATCTATTACCTGGCTGGAAGGGAAACAAAGTGTCATTTCCGGACATGGGGGAAAGGAACGAGCGTGTGATTTATGGGGTTGGATCCGTTGGAGCAGCCGGGAAGGGTGATGGGGTTTGTAGGGTGAGGGAGTGATTAGAAGAAATAGATGAGATCTCGAAGGGATTAGAGACGCTCGGGAGGGAGAAGGAAGCGAAGAAATGAGTGCGAAAGGAGTCCATTAAACCATTTTTGCATGGTGAATAATGGGAATTCTCTATGCCCATTAGCATTTATATGTCGACTCGCCTTAATTACACACACCTTTACGTGTCAATTACGCACTCCTTCTCCATAACAATCGAAACGAGCACGTCACTCTGCGTTACAATTTCAATTTTATGCCATCCTGGTCTAATGTCTTCACTGCACCTCATTCATTTACGAGAGTCTCGGATCCTCATTAGTCCAATGAACACTTCCGGAGGGTCGAGAATCTCAACAATCAAATCCTTTCCGACCTTCACCTCAAACACACTTTGATCACTACAACGGGTTATGGTCAAATTGAAACCTTGTGGTTATTAATTTACTAAACTTTTTTCTATTAAACTTTTCCCTTCGACCCGTTAAATGTCTTTTATTTTGGTCATATGAAAATTACCATTTATTAACTATAGGTAGCCAAATGTATTATTATTATTACATTATTATTATAGGAATTGACATCGATTATGAATCCTTGTTTCTAAAATGGGAAGGACTCTTATAGACGGTCATTTAGTAGAATTGAGCGAAAAAGGCCAAATCTATAAAGTCAGAATTCAGAATAGGTTGACATAATAATAATAGTTACAAGTATACCAATTTGATACAATACAAAATATGATATAATATTTATTAATCTGATCCTTGGATGTGAAAATGGCTTCCCAACCAATTTGGGTTGATAATGAATGTGAAGAAAATAAAGGGTCCCTTTCAACCGCCCTTTGTCCTTCAAGTAATAATAAAGAGTGAGAAACATTAAACATTTTGATTCAACGGTACGTGGAAATGCGAGAAGGTTGAGAACTATTTTTTTCTCCCAGACCTTCGTCGATCTAGTCCATTCATTTATGGTTATACCGGGGGGAAAGTGAGGAATGCCTTTTTATCTTCTCTCACCCGTGTTGACAAGGACAATCAATGTAGGAGGAGGAGACGGCGATAAGCAGCGAGCGAGAAAAAGACCATTGTTGTCAAGGCCTGTCACCCGGGCTGGGTCCTGCTGGGCTCAAGTGCTCTCAATGGGAGACCCTGCCAGGGACTCACCTTCCTCTCCACAATTCCAACTTCTCATTATGACCCATCTCCCACTCCTTTTTACCCAGAAATGAACTTCATTAAGGAATTGAATGAATGGGAAAATTATAATAAAAAATTATTATTATTCATTCCCATCAGCTTCAATTTTATTAAAAGTGTTAATTTACTATATTTGTACATTATCCGAATAACTTAATATCAATCGACTTTGCTTCTTGACAATGAGACTACACGTGGGATTCAATACATAGCCTCAAATCAGGATGTGTATAATAGGGATATTTATTGGAATTGAACAATTTGGACCTTTGCGAAATTGGTTTAAGAAGTATTGGGAGAGAAATCGAGTTGTAAGTCCGGCGAAGGATTCTGTTTTGCAATAATGCCCATTGTTCCACTCAACCCAAGGAAGTGGAATTTAGCAGAGTGAGAGGCGTGGGAGGTCGTGAAATTCCTTCCAACCTCCGCTTTCATGAATCCTTAAGAGAAACTGAGAAACTGCAAGGGTGAGGAAATGTTTGACTTCTTTTGTCGTTGAAGGAATCGACTCCGTCCTCGTCGAAGTGTCTATTGGATGGGATTTGGGGTGTAAATGAGAATGTTTTTTAGGTTGGTCTGGGAGCTGAGAGCGTGGAGAGTCACGTCAGTCGTTCCGCATCTCAAGGGAGGAAACATGGATGTTAAGATGATAGATCTGCCTTTGGCGGTAGGCTATCTCTTTAAGTGGGGCAAGGAGCTTCTCCGCTGTCCACCGCCGTCCCTCCGCTCCAATCCCGAGATCATGCGGATCCAATTCAACTCGATATGAAACGAGGAAAAAACTCCCGGATTTATTATGACGCTCAGTTGATTACGGGTAATTACGGAGGAACGCTAATGATGAATTTGGTCCACCGAGCCTTCTTTGAGAGCTACCGTCATTACGCCCCTCATTAATCCGAACGGTCCAAACTGGGTCTGACCTCCCCCATTGTCACTCCTACTTAATGGTACATATTTGGAATTGAGCCACGGGATGTTTCGAATCCCGTCAATTCCATCATAAATCAATGGGGAGTCAGTGGAGTGACGACAGGAGCCATCTTTTTCCCATGTCCAGGTTTTTTAACACAAAACCTAATTTTTTTCTAAACCCTAAGGTTTTTCCTTAAACTCCTTCTTTTAAAAGAGGGAAGATAAAGAGACACGGAGTGCATAGCGGATTGTTGGGCCGCAATCGGATGAAATCGCCATTAGATCCAAATCGAGGTTCGCCATTAAATTTAGTTTCGAGCGGTTCGACATTGTTTTTGCTCATGTTTTTGGATCCTGTCGGATTGTAAAAAGAGAAGGATTGAGCACATGGCAGGATTTGGAAGATTCCAAACCGGGTCCGGGAGTGAGCCCCCTTCGCCCGAGTTGATGGGAACAAAGAGAGAATTAGGAAAGCACGCTCAATTGGAGGAAACCAAAGGTGGGTTGTGTAATGATGAGACTCTCATTGTGACCCAAGGCTGATTGACTACACACACACGGGTTGACCTGGGTGGTCCTCAAAGAAGCCCTCGACTCCCAAGGGTCGTTAAGCTTGGGGTTCTTTGCCAAAATCGCGTCTTTATTAGCAGAAGGATCCTTTGCCATGGATGAACTTTAATTGCCCATGCGAAGCCTGGTCCCTTTACAAGAACCGTGACACTCCGCCCCTTCACACACCCATAGACACACACAGCTCCCTGAAGACACCCAAAGACTCCCAAATGGTCCTCATTCTGGAACCTTTCGGGAGTAATCCTGAATCATCTCATTGTTGGGGAAGGACCACACACCTTTGATTCCTTCACAAATTCCTGGAGATTCTCCCCAATTCCCTCGCACCAACTCACCCACTCGCATGGGTGAGCTTAACTAGTATAATTTAACTCTATACTTGTTTACTCCTTGCCTTCTGACCTCTGACCCTCATTTAAGCCTCTCTCAGTCGGAACGGAGGGATCTCAATTATGGGCACATCCGAGTGTGTGCCCTTCCGTTTCCTCCACTGGTTCGCCCAGACTGCTTGTCGCTCCTTTCGACTCGGGGATGTCAGAGTTCACATCGGCCCTTTGTCGGCTCTGCGCTATGAGCCCCAAGATAAATTCAACGCATGTGTACCCAAGATCATGTTTCCCAAATGTCTCATGGAACTTGGACACCTGTTTCCGAAACTCACTCTCATCAAGACCCAGTTTTTTTACCAAGAAAGTCGGAAATGGTTCCAAGAGCTCATTTCCCTCCATCAAGAAACCGCCACTCACCTGGAAGAGTGGGAACACAATAGAGCACCCAAGTGCTGAAACAAAAAACTTTTTTCTCCTCTGAGTCAATGTGAGAATTGTTTTGATGTTCCATTGAAGGAACGAACCCAAGAGATTCAATTTAGATTACATTTTAGATTTTATTTAGCAAATTGGGATTTTTGACTTTGCGTGGGAGCCAAATTGCGCAATGCGTGCTTTTGAGTCCCATAGGACTTGAGTGTGTAATAATAATATGTAAATAGGCGAGAGTCCTTCAAATGGAATCTTGTTCTATTGTCGCGCTTCCTGAGCGGATCTACAGATTGGAGCCCTAACTGTTGAATGGTTATTTGTTTTACCGGAATTCCAAACTGTTGCACAGCCTGTTTGCCGATCTTGTTGTTTGGGGTTAGGGACAAAGTGGCACATTGATTTATGTGGAAGGAATGGGAATGAGCACCGCAGATGTGGGATCGAGAGAATTAAACTGGTCTGGTTGGAGATCCCGGGCATCTCATTAGCCAACAATTTCACGGGACTCGAGAAGTCTTGAGGTTCTCAAAAGGGCCGACGCTAAATTTATCCCCAAATTCTTGATTCGACCCGACTTCCTCCTGGCTCTGGGCGGAGGATTGTTCCGAATGTCTACACAACCTCCGAATGTCTACAGAACCTCCTAATGTCTACAGAATGGGGGAAGAGGAATTAATTGGCGGGCTGGAAGAGGAGAGCAATTAGGACACCCCGGGCCCGTGCTTCCCGTCCCCTCCAGCCAGGGAGAGATCTTCGACGACACCACTACACCGAATTGGAATTTCACGACTCCAACAGCCGAGCCGAACCTTTCACTCCATAAAATCCCCATTTCTGACTCATTCTCTCCGTATAACCATTCTTTTAACCCAAACGTCAAGGACCACAATTATGAGGCCCCAGGGGAGAAAACCACTCAAATCAATTTCTAACTCTAATTAATCATCAAATCCCATATTTGTTAAATCCTCCCAGTGGAGTTATAATACATTACTTATAATAATACTTATAATACCAATTAATGCCTAGTGGTACAATTGTTTAACTAATGACATTCGCCACTCCAATTGACGACATTTTGCTGAACTCGAATTACTAATTTCCACTTGTAATGAAAATTGCGGTTTGGAACAATGAGTGAACATGGGAGTGAACATGGGAGAGATAGGTGAATGGGAGAGACAATGAAAGTGTTTCTCTCATTGCCTTCATGACGAGTATGAAAGAGGAATGTGAATCATTTCCAGGTGTATTTAATATCGACTCCTATTGGTCCATGGACGTCGTAGAGGTAATAAATAATAGGAGGGAGTCATTGTCTCTCTCAACTGACTCCTCGACTCCTCGTTTCCGATTTTTTATTCCTTTCTCATTCCCCTATTTATGAATGAGAGGAGCCCCGGGGGGTCTCATCATGAACATGATCCTCTCCCACTTTTCTCACCTCCTCTCATAATTGCATGAGGCCGGAAATCGCCCCAATTCACCTTTTTTGTCCCGATCGTCCCTTCATATCCTCAATAAGCCGAGGGTAATTAACTTCGCCCCTCATCAGCCCTCCCTCCTACACCTTTGACTCTTTTGTTTCTCATTTGAATCAACTTAATGAATGGTCTCCCTACGCATCTCGCCCTTCTTCATCAATGAACTCCGAGGATCGGGCGGAGACAGAGGAAAAGAAACAGCCGATGGCTCATAAACCCACAGGAGATCTCTTCTTGTCAATCAATGAATGACCGTCTAACTTCCCCCGTCAAAAAGAAAAACATCGTAAATCTTTGGAAGCTAACAGTAATAAAAGGGTTGGAATAAGAACCTTTCCAACACGAACCAAGTGTTATAACTAAACTACATAATATACTAATATTCTACCTATATATTTCTTATATCTGTATTATTATAAGGTCAATTGTATGTCTTATATTCCTATTGGTATTTCCAAGCCTATGTAAGCGGATTAAATAATTTCTCATTATTACTCGTGGTTCTTAAATATAATATTGTCAATTTTATGGATTAATGTTCAAATGCATTTACTGCCTTATAGCTCCATACTGATGATTTTAGCTTTAACTTTGTATTGAATTTGAATAGATTCCTATATTAGGTTGAGTTTGTTTTTAATTTAAAATGTTTGTGAGTGTTGGTTAGATGGTGAAGTTTGTGATTATTTGGGATGTTTATGAAAGTGAATGTTTCAAATTGTGTTTCCTCTTCAAAGGCTGTCAAATTCTGGTTTCACGAGTAAATTTCCTTTATGAGCTCCTGGTCCTAACATTCTAACTTTGTAACCCGTAGAGTCAGAATCCCTTTAGACTTCCAAATTTGGGTTTCGGGAATTGTGAGCTAATAGTTATTTGTAGTGACAGGCTGAAGTGAGAAACCATTAGTTCATCTTATTGTTTTCTCCATCCCTTCCCTCCTCGGCCTTTTCCACCACATTGTGTAAATCTAATTATCCTTATCTATAAAAGCGATGTAATAAAAGAGGTTGGGAAGTGATACATATTGAAAGTGGATGAGTCGGAGGAGGGTGAATTTAAACAAAAGACCCTCATATCGGCCCAAAATGAAACTCGGTCGAAAGAGGCCCAAGGTTCCACCAGGGGATCGAATAGAGCCAAGTGGCAAGTCATGAGATTCAAAAACAGAGGGGCGTCAGGACTTCATTTGTTGGTTGGAGAAAAAATGAGGAATTGGGGAAGATTCTCCTCAAAAGGACCGAAATTCACCCCACACAATGCAGTTCATTTATCTTCCTGGTCGGGGCCATCAATCTGTGCCGAGGGTGAAGCGGCCTTTCGCAAGTCTGCTAATTAATTCCTCCACTCCCGGGTTGTTTGCCGAGCCCGTGTTGGCGCGTCGGGAAAGGTAGCCCACGGGGGGCTTCGCACCTTACCTCCGACCACGAACAACTTCCCTCGCCACTGAAGGACAAAAGGAAGGAAGATGCAAATTGTGGGATAATTTGCATCCCTGGAGTGAGTCTGAGGCAGGGAATGAGAAAGACTCGCCACGCTCTGGCGATCCCAAAGGAAAAAATGACTCGTTCTCTCTCTCTTTCCGACTATCGCTACCATGAGAAATCCATGACTGAACAATTGCTATGCCTCACCCTCTTGCTGACCAGACCCCATAAACCGACCCGAACTCTTCAGCCGGGAACTCACGTCTTTACGCTCTCTGGTTCGACCACCAGTTCGACCACTCCCATCCATTCACCTCACCTTCTGCTCTGATAAACACTTCTTCCTCGCCAAAAAATCATCTACCCATGAGATGTTCTCAGTCTCCTATCCGATATCCCAGTCTCATTTAAATATCCCATAAATCCCATGGTCTCTCTTAAGGTATACAAAAGGGAAAGAAAAATTCCCAATCCCAAGAAATTCTCAGGATTAAATGTCATGTAAGATACCTGGGAATGTATCCATATGGATACAGAGAGTATATGGATACAAAGAGTATACGGATATGTTACTCGATGTATGTAGCCTATGTAACATCATGTAGCAGATATTTGAATAAGTGAGGCAGTGAGTTAGGAAGTGAGAGTGTGTAAGGCGGGAGTTAGCGGGTCTCCCCGGGTGGCGGGCGAATCGAATGGGTGATTATTTTTGCTAGAGGAAGGGGTAAGTCACGGCTGTCATCATCCTCGGCACCTGGCACTCCGCGTTGGAGAGAGTGTCCATCAGGAATGGTTGTAATGACAGGGTGTGAAGCCTATGGGGCCGACTCTCCTCCTCCCACCGCCCTTCTCCAATGACGATGGGGCCGAGGAGAGACGGAGACGCCCTCGCAGCCTCCTCGCTCTTGAGGAAAGCAACACCCGCAGCCTCACTTCCAATTCCGTCACTAATCTGACCGGACTGTTCTCACTCCGCTCCCGGATAAAACTACCGCCCTGGAGACGACAGAAATGACAGTCACCAATATCGCCATGATGAGGCCCTGTTTTGCTGGATATCCATTTCAAGGTAAAATTAAAACATTCACTTTCCCTTTTTTCCCTCACAATTCTACAATATTTAAAATAATTATAATAATCAGAGTTTTCTGTTCTATTGAATTTAATGTTTTTCTTATTTAAAGACTCAAATTGTATTTTACAATTATTTTTACAATTATATATAAAAGATATTCTATTTAGTAATATTGTGTTTTGTATATTTAGTAATTTTATATATTCACATTCAGTATTAGTTTTATATATATTTAATATTTTGTTTTTTATATTTAGTGTAGTGTTTTGCATATTTACTTTTAGAAGTGTACATTTGTACATTGGTGTAATATTGGTGTAATATGTAATTTGTATGGAATGTTTAAGGCTGGGAAGTTTAAGAGAGCAACAGGTCCTCTGAATAATTAGAATGGGTGAGTGAGTGATGAGAGAGTAATTGGGACATTAGTAGGAAGACGATGAGGCGCTCAGAGGTCAAAGGAAGGGTTGACAAGCGAAGAAGGTGGAACAATAACGAGCCATTGATTTATTGAGAGCCGTAAACGAGGATTTCACGGGTCATGAGGGTTTAATAGGAAAAGGAAAGAGAGGGAATTTGGAAACGACGGTCAGCTATCTCCGCTCGGACACTCAGACCAAATTGGGTGCAATAAAAAGGGACCCGGGTTGTAAATGAAACTCTCTTTTCGAGCCTTTGAGAGAGACGTCAGAAGTTGTGAGTCAGAACTCTCTCTCACGTTCCACCGTCTGATCCCTTTCAAATCCCTATACCCAGACTCAACACAATGGTCTATACACTTGGAGGAAGATCAGAGGGAACTCACAATCAACACTTGTTCAGAACAAGCACATGATGTACTCGTACACAAAATAATTTTTTATTCAACATTTTGGAAAATATCAGTCAGCGTTTCCCATTCATAATAACGATGTGTAAACTGGAGCTGTTAATACATTTATTTATTTAGTTATTGACTTTCATGTTAATGTTAAGTATCCATTTAGGAAATTTGAACTTAAAAGTAGATTTTTACTACAAGAATAAGTGAATTTAAACAAGTAGGAATTTTTATCTTTATGATTGTATATTAAATCTATAGGGTAGTACAATACTAGAATATGTAAGAATATCTAGTTCTTATGATGATTATTGAGATAATAATTAACAAATCATCATTAAAAGCAATGGGATATGTTTACATTATTTGGCTCGAAAGATAAAAGCTCTTTTACATATTTATCTATACAAATACATAGTTGGAAAGAGTGAAGCTGACAAGTATGAAATATGATTTGGGATTTGAAGAAACATGTCATAATTAAATGAATCTTAATGGGCTTCGATGATTGAGTGAAAGAGCCATTTAATTGTCACAGCAAATTGAGAAATGCGTAGGGTTTCTTTCAAAGAGGTCGAGAAGCTCGAAGAAACACGAGGAACTCTAAAGGTCAAAATGAATGGAGAGAGGAGTAAAGTTTAGTGCCGTAAAAATTATCAACTCTCGGTTGTAAATAACTGTGAAGAAGGAGGGATTGACAAGGGTTGAAGAGGAGGAGAATCGACTCTTGACCTTTGCCCTCATCTCCACCTCACTCTCTTTTGTTTCTCTTACAAAGTCATTTGTTCGACACTTTCTTCTTATCTCCTTGATAACCTTTCGGTTCATGTTTTTGCCATCATTTACCAAATAGTTACAAGATTCTTTCCAACAGGTCAGGGACGAGTGAATCAACTCGGCGGCGTGTTCATAAACGGCCGCCCTTTGCCAAATCACATCCGGCTCAAGATTGTAGAAATGGCCGCGGCGGGAGTCCGACCGTGCGTTATTTCCCGCCAACTCCGCGTCTCCCACGGCTGCGTCTCAAAAATCCTGAACCGATATCAGGAAACGGGGAGCATCCGACCGGGGGTCATCGGCGGTTCCAAGCCGAAGGTCGCAACTCCCGATGTGGAAAAAAGAATCGAAGAATACAAAGGGGAAAATCCGGAAATCTTTTCATGGGAAATTCGAGACAGGTCTGGTTTCCACCCAACATATTAGATAATTTGCTTACGACAGGGTGATTGAGCGCTAATGATCTTTATGCTGTGATTGAAAACTTTACTGCTCCTCTGCTTCATAAAAGGATTATTCCATTGGGTTATGGTGGATTAGCCCTATTCTATATTGGAGCAAGGGTCGCTGCTGAATAGTAGGATAATATAATTACAATTACTTGGGTTTCAATGGCTCCGTTTCTCAATTGGTCTCATAGAGTAGAGGAAGGGGTGATGAAGTCTCGTTTCTCCTGCAGGCTGGTCAAAGAAGGCATTTGCGACCGAACGACGGCTCCTTCTGTCTCGGCCATTTCCCGCCTCCTTCGGGGTCGAGAGGGCGACGAGGACAAGAAAGTTCTTGACGGTAAGAACCATTTACATCCTCACAGGACGTCCATTCAATTGAAATGAGAACCTTGTTGATAATTCCCAATTATGTATTCACTAAAGATTGCTCCCTGCTTTCTCAAAATACAATGAGGCAATGGCATTATTGCTAATAGAGGATTTGTCAATGGACCTCGCTTTCTAAAAATGAAAATTTCCCCTTTTGCAATTCCCATAAAGATCCGTCGGAATTCAGGTGGAAGCTTTCCATAACGTTCGCACAGATCCACTGAGGCATAGAATATAACAAATGCTCGTATTAAAAGATCACAAGTCCTCCAAGGCTCCTCTTGTGTATGATGTGAGAAGAGTTGTAAAAAACCTTTAGTGATTATCCCCGAGCCCTTGATGTAATACGAAGAAGACAGGTTACAATTTAGAGATGATTTTGTTAAATGAATGTTGATCATGCGATCGAGCGATCTAATGAGATTTCAATTATGAGGTACGAGGAAGCCCATATACGTAACATCATCCAATCCCCCACATACAGACCTTGTATATTAAATCCACTTTTTCCCCCAAATAATAAATTTGAAGGAAGGAGAGTTTGCCAGGTTTGATAATTACAAGAGCCGCTCCACGGCGGCGGCCTTTCATGAGAACGAACCCAATGGGCTGGGAAAGGGCCAACTCGCATTTGTACCCGTCAGCCTCCGCCGCGCATTCCTCCCTCCGTCTCTGGTGGGAAATCCATTCGTTGTCACTTCTGTAAATAAAGTGAAGGGGCGGTCGACATCGAGACTCCAAACATCCCATCCTGTTAGCCAACTCCCACCCATATACTAAAGTACCTGGAATTATGGAATTAATAACACCCGATGGATGTCTAATATGGTAGGAGATAAGAGTAGCGAAGGGAGCGATTGCGAATCCGAACCCGGGATTCCGCTGAAACGGAAGCAGAGACGGAGTCGGACCACTTTCACAGCCCACCAGCTGGACGAGTTGGAGAAGGCTTTTGAGCGGACTCAGTATCCAGACATTTACACCCGCGAGGAGTTGGCTCAACGGACGAAGCTCACCGAGGCCCGAATTCAGGTAGCACCCCTTCTTTGTTCTTTTGTGGGAAAAGGCTGCGAGGCTCATCGGAGCACCTATGACTCCAATGGTGTGGGTGAGTTTAGGCCAGCCGTCTTCCACTTGCAAGTCATTGTTGTCCTTTTAATGAGGAAAATGAGGAACCTGGGATTCATCCAATACCATCACAACACCAAACTATATTACATACATTTATATAATACATACAGACATATGTAGTATGTAAGACTTAGTAAATGGGTCTGTTGGCGAAGGCCCGGGTAATGAGTATGATGACTCAACTTGAGTTTCGCATTCCCCAGGTCCCTTTTCCCACTGTGCGAGTTCTCACAGTCGACGACAAAGGGGCCGAGTGAATGGGCCTCCTCCTCCGTTGTTTCCGAGATTGGCCCGTCGACTCGGTGAGCTGCTGGTGGCTGCCTCAATAGACACCACCTCCCCAGGCCTTTAAATGGAATTTGACTCCAAACAATGACAATTGATTCCCACACTCCTCAAGACATCAATACTCCTCACCGACTCAATTACTCATCACACCTCTATTACAACACGTGGGATGATCAAATCCCTCCATTAATCGATCACACATAAATAGGGCGTTTAGCTGGTAGGGGATATTCATAAGTTGTTCAATTGAAATGGTTAGTACTAAAATTCCAAAATTATAAAATCATCGTCTTTTAACAGGCATATACTACTCAGTTTATCATATGTAGGATATATACCATACTTATCATTTATCGTGTACAGTTAGGTATATCATATTTATCATATTGTAGTTTAAACGCATATGTAAATCATCGTTCTGGATTCATACTTTTATCTTTTGAGTATAAGGGATAAAGATAAATATTAAATGAATTTATATTTAAATAGGTTTGGTTCAGTAATCGGAGAGCTCGTCTTCGGAAACAGATCTCAAGTGGAGGAGGAAGCTATGGGAATAATAACGGTCTTGGAATGGGGCTTCCAGTTTATCCCGCCTCCACATCTTCCTATGGAGTTATCCCACACCATCCGCATCACCACAGTCTCCCGGAATCTCACTTCGGATCCACAGCACAAGGTGAGTCATTCAATCATTTTTGAAATGACATTTTCCTTCATGCTTATTTTTTGATTAACATTTCCTGCCAGTTTCCTTCTATAAAAGAATTTAACTGTTCAGTTCATTTTTGGTATTTTGCAAATTTGATGATATTTGTTTGGAACTGAATATTTTTGGTTGTCCAGGAGAAGGCGGATCGCTGTATAGCTCATCTCCTTCTGGGCCTCCGACCGTGTCTTCAGCCATTTCTTCCTCCATGGCCTCCATGTCAATGCCCGTTGACATGGGTCGGAATGGAGGGAACGGAATGGGATCTCCACCAGTAACCAGCAGTCCCGCTTCGTACGTGAGCCTCGGGAATTCCCTTATGAGTTCCGCATACTCGTCTTCACCAGGGTCCCTCCTATCGCCACAGGTGAGCCACGACGTTTCAGAGAATGTATGTTTTTCCTCTTCTTCCGACTCACGGACCGGTTTGGTAAATGGATGTTGAGAGTTGGATTCTGCCGAAACTGCATGGTTTCATTCTTCCGCCCCTCATCCTCAAATTACGGCTAAATCCCATTGAGAAAAGGATTGATTCGGTGTGGCGACACGAATTTCAATTCCTCTTACAACCCGATTCCTTGGAGCTGTCGAGGGAGCCAACCTCTTGCCACACACTCCACTTTCCCTTTTGTCTTCTCCCTCCCTCGCTCAATTATTCCACCATGTTCCGCCCATTTACCTGTGGAGACTCTCCCCCATCAATGGGCAAATTTCTCTCCTACCACGAGGGCTGGAAATTTGCCCTTTTCCGAGAATCGGAGCCAGAGTGGGAGTTATTCCAAACTGAGGTCAAACTCCTTTTCGTTCTCAGGTCGGAAATGCACAAGTGGGCGGGTATGGAGTTCCAAATCACCAACCGATCCAAGACGAGTCTTGGGGAACTCTCGCTTCCCGGCCGTCGATGACCTCAGCCCTCGCTCCGCCCTCGTATTCCTCTTCCGGACTAATGGGACCTGTGGGACCGCGTCATCATCAGTTCTACTCTTGGTATTAAGGGCACAATCTCGTTATATATATTTACGTGTTTTCATACTAATAAATATAATACTGTTTTCATCATTAATATAATGTTTTCATCATAATATAATGTTTTCCTAATACCTATGTATGTATTATAGTTAAGGTAAATACACCTACAGTATTTGTAAATTTAACGTATTATTAGCTTCGTAACTTTACCAGTAAACGGACATAACCTGTGCAGAATGAGTGAATTCTTTTTCATATTCACATAAAAATATTCTAAATATTGTTCCTACCATTTGTATATTGACTCGAGTTGTGTTTAGAAGCTTAGAATGCTATATGAAAAATGTTTATAAAAATGTGCAAAGTACTATATAAATAGGTGTAATACATAAGATATATGTTTACTATATATTACTTAAAATGTGTGTGTTTAATATATATTACTTAAAACGTGTATGTTGTAGTGGTGTAAATTTTATCGTCGTTAAAGCATTAATTTATCTTAAGTTTACAATTTCTCTCGTCGGAGAAATAATTTTGAATATTTGGAATCTCCCTTTGTTTTATATGTATTTAGTGTTTTAGCTTCCTCCTTCTCTTTTAAATTGTTTTCTTCCCAAGTGCGTCTAAGACTTTCATTCTAACTCTTACTTGGTGTGTTGGTCGAAATGAAATAAATCGTCTTCAACTCCTCCCCAATGTCATTTTATTCTAAAGAATTTTGGAGCGAGCGAGGTGAAATTGGTTTTCATTATTACATGTTAAGAAAGCAGAAAATGTTTCCTCCTTATTTCATGTGCGAATGCGGCCGAGGAAGCGACGTGTGGCGCTTGGAGGTTCAATTGAGATGTTGGCCCAACTGTGTCAGACGCTTTTAGCCATCGATGGTCAAGCCAATTGTGGATTTTTTGGTGAAGGCTCAATTGGGTTGGGTGGATGTTTTTGAGAGGATCCCACGAGTGGAGGTTGGTCGTGGGACAGAAGGCTCTTCCTCCGGATCGCTGGATGAGAAATGCGGTGAAGCTTCCATGAAGACAACCGGGCGACTCCTCAGGCGTGTCCGATACTTTCCATCCTCATATCCCCTTTATCATTCCCCATTGTGGGAGCCGTTTCCTCTTGGGCCAGTCGCGACAATGGACGCCCTCCTCAGAACCAATTCCAACCTACGCCATTATGGATCACTGCACCTGTTGCTCCATTCCGTGGGGAAATATACTTAGTATACTAAATATACTTAACGTACATTATTATTATAATGGAACTACCATAATATATAATATTAAGTATATGCATCTCTGTGCTCTAATATCTCTTCCTTTGCTCACGTCATTCTCCCACATCATTATGAGTGGAACTGAACCATGAACTATAGGTATATGTGGATATATGTAGTAGTGTAGGAGTATGAATATTTCTCAATTGTACTATTACTTATAGTACTAACCATTTTTTATATTTCTTTCAAAGAGAACCATAAATTACATCCTACAAAAATCAAAACTCTAATACCATATTGTATACATACATACCATACTGTATATAAATACATATAGTATCTATTTGCACTTCTATGGATAATTTCGAGACTAGATCTCAATGCATACAGAAATTGAACTACAAGTAATATACATAGGTATATATATTTATGAATACTTTACAATATTTGTATACATAAAGTACAGATATGTGTACTTATATTATATTAGGTATATACCTTAATTGTTTTCTGTTCCAATAAAGAAAAGTATGTAGGAACAACATGTAGTATTACATGGATGTAATCTTTCGGTATTGTAATAAGATAAACATAAAATTGACCTCTGTTTACAAATCATGTTGTCAAAAAATTTGTCCGCGGGTATTCCGATATGTTGTTTCGGTGGAATTTGAGCCGGCACGTGTGCGGGGTCGGAAGTGACGGGCGATTTGGAGCGAGACATGTGTCCGCCCCGGGTGGATTTATGAGGCAGCTGGTGTTTGTGGGAACGCGGGACAGCGTGTCCACTACCAACCTCCCCCAACCTCCGATCTTCCTTCGACTGATTAAGAAGAGAAGAATGGGGATTTCAAGGGGATTAGAGACGCGAGGCGAATAATGAGTGCGAAAGGAGTCGATTAAACCATTTCTGCATGCCCATTCTCTATGCCCATTAGCCTCCCTCGGCCCAAGTTGGGTTCTTGGATCGTTCCGAAGTGAGTGGCGGGCCGGGACCGGGCGGGACAGGACCAGGAACCACGGACGTTAAGTGTGATAAACCCTCGAGGCTCCGCCATTGTCGACGTACTATAAGACTCTCCGGCAATCATAATAATGAGCCCCACAATAATAGCCCTCTTTCCCATCCTTCCTCGCTGGCGATGGGAAATTGGATCGAGGTGTCGCCGAGACTCGATAAATCCAAAGATCATGCGGATCTAATGAGACTTGATATAAAAATGAAAAACTCGAATTTATGATGATTTCAGTCTCACATGATTATGGATAATTACAGAGGAACGCTAATGGGTTATTGAGTTCCTGCGGCGAACTTATTTTTCATCCGCCGTGAACTGATCCTCGTCGCCGTCTCTCGTTTTTACCTGTAATTCTCTATCCTATACATATTATCACTACATCATCTATCTCTACATACACAGATTCTCTTAGACTCACTTTTCATTCACTTGGATCACTTTTTGCCAATAGCCTCACCCTCAGGCCATCCAGCCCCACTATCATAAATACTATCAGATTACAAGTCAACCCATCCTTGGTACAAAAAACTAATATATAACTCTATTTACATTATTAAACATTCAATATATCTTATGTAAATATACCTAAATTTTTTCATTAATACATTTAAATTAATCAAATTGGGTTTAATTGAAAATGGGCAATCAAAATGGGAGGATGAAGTAACCGATTCAAGTTTTGAGTATTTTACAAACCGTGATGCAATGAGCCGACCAACTATTCTTGTAATGTCAATTGTCGAGCAATGGGCCATGATTATTTTAGATGGTGGGTGGTCGATGGGCCAACTCTTGCCAAGAGAGTTTGGGGGGAAATGTGCCGTGTGCAAAGAGGCACTTGATCCCTTCCTTCTAGAATGTGTAGGAAAATTGAAAGGGAAATTGACAGCCTCAGCTTTCACAACGCATCTCTCTCATGGGTGAAGTGACGCAATGTCCACGCATCAAAGACTCACAATCTCTCTATCGGCGAACAAGAGAGATCTCACAAATTCACTTACAAACATTCAATTGAGAAAGAGAGCAGTTTTGAACTACAAACTTTGTAGATTGGATTACCTATATTAAAAACATTTAAATGATTTCTATATGTAAGTTTAGCTTAAACATTTGTAAACAATTCTATCTATCAGGAATAGTATAAAATTAGTAAATATCAGTATGTACAAATATTATATTTATTACCATTTGTAGGTAATATTCTAAGATATATACTTATCATTATTATTCTTGATCCTTATAAGTATTTGATTAATAAATGTACTTTATATATTTCAATGTCCAATATTTCAAGCTAATTATGACATATGTAAGATAGATATGTAAAGTACACACGATCTATTTTTTGTTCACATATGAATGTGACAGGGTTTGAGTATAAAGTATAGTATACACATAAATAGTACATACATACGTACATAGGTATACATATGGTATATGTACACAGTATAGGTTCATATGTGCGAGGCATCTCTGACTTCACGGGAATAGAATAATGTGGGAATAATGACTTATAATGCATACTTATAAAAGACTCGCGTGCTTGGAAGCCATAAGGCATTTAAACAAACGACTTTTCTTTTCCTTTAATGACAATTATTTTCGAATTTCAAATACGTGAGAGTAAAGTGCAATTAGGAAATTATAGACCAGGGAGTAAATGTATCATGATTACAATTCCTCTCTACTTAAATATACATTAAAGAGGAGGGAAATATTTAATAAAATGTTAAATTATTGATTTAAACATTATAATAAACATCAATTTTGACTATATAAGCATAACAATGTAAATAATAATAAAAGTTGATTGATTAATTTAAGCAATCGACATTTATATTAAAATTTTACATATTTTAAAATCCTATGTTTTCTTGAACATTGAAAGTTATTGGTAATGCAATGAAGTAATTTCTCTGAAATTGGTAAAAGAGATATTATTAGAAGACATTTGTCGCTGTCAGTTGGAATTATTGATCTTGACTGTGAAGGCTCCTTTGCGTGACTCAATCAGGGAAATGAGATCGATTCACCTCTGATTCCTTCAATTAACAACTTCACGACTCACACCGACCCAAATATGCCTCCGCAGATCCGACCGACAAAACACCCGCGGCGTCTCCTTGTTCCACTATCAGGGAGTGGGAAGGGGTCATATATGTAATATATGATACATATTTAGTTTATATAGTAATATGAAGAGTGTATAGTTTATATGAATCTCGATTTGGTGGGTCTTCAGGTCGGCCAAGATTTATAAATAAATATGGGAAGGCCCCACAGCTGTGGCTTTCATTTTGACTCATCTCCGAAGCAAAAAGAGATCTTCGAGGTTCCCAATTAATTACTCGGCGTTGTACAGTAGCCACCTCCGTGGTGTAATTACCTGCTGGCCCTTCTTTTACCCTCCGCTTCTCTCGTGTCAGGCTCTCAATGAGTTCAAGCCGCATCATCCTCCCTGCTATTGTAATTAAACCCTCAACTCTATTTACGGACAACAAATTAAACAAGATGCTCAGGTTTTTTAGTCTTATTTGCCCTTCTCACTGCGAACCGGCCCTGTTTCACTCCTACATTAATACAATTTATGGGATGATCCTGAATGGGAAAAACTTACAATTTTATGACAGATGTTATCATCATCACCACAAATTTTATACTTAAAATTCACACACAAACCTAATAATAATCTCCTAATCTCTCTTGGCTACATTTATCATCTACAGAATTTAATACTATTATATGGGACACTACAGGTATCTTACTCACCTGTGCATGTGTAATATATGAAAAACATTTTTTTTATCCAAAGTCTTTAAATTGCTATAGCTTAGCTATTCATTTCCACACGCATACTAATTTTTACGTACTACCTATAGTATATACTGAACTATGCTTCATGTAAGATGTAAAGCCTACAAATTCAATATATACATAGGTATATTTGTCCGGCAGTGAAATAAAGTGAAATTGTAAATTTTGCAATCAAATATCACCAAAGCCATTCGTGAAATGGCTCGTACTAGTACCTCTACAAAAACACTCAAGGCACATAACATAAACAGACTACTAATATTACATATTTGTATATTAGTGCATTACTATTATTCTTTCGACGGGGTATCTTACAAAGGATAAATTTATTATTAGTATTAATCCTTCAGCACTAAAATAAATAACTTAAATAAAGTTAAAGTAGGTATTTGGACCTTCGAATCACAGATCATTTAAAATGTAAAAGGTTTTCTATTTATGTGTGGAAACCTCGTATTTAACTCGACGTGCCCAAATGACAGAGACCTCAATTTAAAATAAATATAATTTTGTATTATGCCACAAATAAAATAATGTTCATAATATTTATATTTAGCTACCTAACTATTTAACATAACTATATATAATATATTATATACTACTACTAATATAAATACTACTACTATTATATTTAATTAGTATTATACTATTATATTTTATGTATGGTACAGTATAGGTATTTATGTTCGTTATGGGAAGTATACATACAAGCTTTACAAGTACGATACATGTATCATACTTGTAGATTACAAGATGTAGTACTAGATGAGTTGTATATTTAGAGGCCAAGTTAGAATCCTGATGTTGTGAATGTGAATGGATTAATGATGTGAATGGTGGGAGCTGGGCGAGGAATGTCCGAAGTCATGATGGAGGAACTCGAGCGGTTGACCCACAGAGTCGGCGGGTACCCTGGGGACGCTCCCAGAGGAAGAGGTGCCATTGTGTCATTCAGAGTCCTCGTCCACCGCAGGGATCCCCAAACATTTCCCCACATTCCTCCGTCCCATTGGAACTTCCTCCCTTTCTTACCACTCCAAAGAGACGTCGTGAGGCTGAGGAAAGAAAAAATAAATTACAACAACACACTTTCCACCAATACCAAACTTCCAATTAATTCAAGCTTTCCCATCTTTTCGCTCATTCTCAAATTTTCCTTCTTCACAATGACTCGCCAGATCCATTACAATGACAATCTCATCGTCTGCAACGACCAATTAATAAAAAATTCTTGCCATTAATCCTTAATTTCTTTCTGCATATTACTCATATACTTATTTGTTTTAGTGGCGGAAGTGCATGAGAGAAAGTTTAACGATAAAACATGTTTTTTGTTTGGACTGGTAAAATTTCTATTATTCGCTCAGACATCATCCTTCACCTATATTTTTATTGCCTGGTTAAATAATTAAAATAATTGAACAACAATCAAAAATAAATAAAAAATATTACATAAATTGTATCCAGTGTCTGACATTGTCTAAAACAAAGTGGATTCCAAGCAGGGGATGTTTGCAAGTTTTGTAATTTGAGAAAACGATGTCAATTACATGAAGAGGGTAAATAAGTAATCGACCAGAGTAATGTGCTTAAAGAGATGGAGAGTGTCCACATATATAAAGAAGAGGAGAGACGAGCAGTTCCATTCTTTAAATTCCACTTTGGCCCATTGTCCGTCTCTTTTGTGTCCGAATGATGGAGTGGGAACTGGGCCACCCCCGGCCGCTCCGACATCGATTTCCTCTCGGCTCATCATCGTCAAACCTTTGGCGAGATCCGTCTGGCACAAAACATGAAATCTCGGATTCCAACTACCCGCACGTCTTTGTCTCAACCGAATCAAACGGCGTTCTACGTCGGATCTCCCTCGCGCAATGTGTAAGTTGATAAACCCGGGGAATGGAAGGCGGAGTTCCCCAGTTCGGGCTCTGCACCGGTTCACTCAGGGCCCAAATGGTTTTCCTCTCAAATTACACACCGCATTATTTCATTTAACTTCACGCATAAACAGAGAAAGGAGAAATCAATTCTTTGGGATATCATCAACTCCGCTTCAGGATGCCAAAAAGACCCCGATTCCACGTGAGAACTTTTAACAAACAATTACGATTTTAGTATTATAATTATAATTCAAGTCTCACAAATTATAAATAAAATCTGTAGAAAACAAAGTAATCAACTTTATTAAATTATATATTTACCTCTATCATATGAGGTAAAGGGTAAATGAAATGTACAAAAAATCATTAGGGGGAAATGAGACTTTTAATCTAATTACTCGCAAAAATTCCGCAAATCCTTTCTTTCCCCTTTGTTCTCCCATTGGCTTCCCCATTCTTCTTTCTTTCTTCTTTCTTCTTCTAGATTCTTCCTCTTCTAGCTTTAGAATTTTAGGTGCCAGTAGGGCCTTTAGTTAAATCCTGTTAATTGTAGTTAAACTAATATTTTATTCTTTCTTATCTTTTCTTCTCTTCTTATCTCTTCTTCCATTGGCACCTTCATCGACATGTCTAACAACCCTGGCACTTCCGGTAGCGCTTACGGCTACGGCTACTCAACAAGGCAATGGTCGGCCAATAGCTCAATGACCGCCGATTCAGTATTCTGGCCGAGGTCAATCCGAGAATGCTCGAAACCACCGAGTTCGATCACGAACGTAATTCCCACTCTAACTTTAAATCCATTGTCAATTTGAGGATCCCATGATTAAAAATTGACATTATGAGTCATCACCCTAATTCCTTTGTTTGACGCCATCTTGAAATTTTCTAGAAGGACCCTTTGACCCAGGAAGAAAAGGAAATTATCAAAGTCGACCTCAAACCCGGCGATATCGAGACCCTGTACAGAATATGGGATAAGTTCCCCATGGTCTATCGCATTTACGACAGTCAACCTGGAGGCGGACCATCGCTACTACAACAGGTAATCCAAGCGACTTCAAGAAATGGCCTATGATCTCAAGGAATGGCTTATGACCTAACGTTGGCTTATTTAATATTTGTTTTCAGGTGTGCAAGGAACGTGGATGGATTGAATCGGACCCTATTGACAAGAGCCGGAAATACCACACTGCCTATAACCTCTGGTGGACGACGTCGATTCAACAGTCGAAATTCCTCGCACCTTACCAGATCTCCAATCACATTCCCGGGTGTGCGAATGTGTTTTGCCGGAAAGATAGTCTAGTTAGATACCTTCGGAGGCTATCCACCTGCAACGGACCTCTGTATAATTTTAGGTAATGGTCCTAATGCACTTTGCCCATTAGTCAGTTTGACAGGTGCCGTGTCACGCAGAGCGTGTCTTCCTAATGACAATTATCCAACTGTCCCTCCTCCCATCATTCATCTCACCAACTCTTTTCACCTACAGACCCCATAGGAAAAATGAGGACTTAAAACAGGAAAAACTCCTTGCATAGGGAAATTATTCAAAGAAATTGATTTAATATAATTATTAACACCATTTTTTCTTACCAATTTTATACTTTAAATGGAAATCAAATTATTTTCACACTTAATGTGATTAATTCTTCAATTTCAATATTTATTTTAAAAGTTATTAATTTATGATTAATCAATTAGCTAATGGGTGTAATCTAGTTCATTAGATAATGCATTGAAGGTATTTGAAAAAAGTTGAGATTAATTGATATCGATTTCCTTTTACCATAAACGCCTTAACATGGAATGAAGGAAACACAAAGTTTCACGGCTCTGTTTCACCATTTCCATGTGGCTTTTTCTATTCCTTTCATTCTCATACTACAGATATGATCTATACATTTACTGTACATAGATGTACTATGTACAGTCCTTTATACATGTAGTGGAATATTAGCATCCATGTGTAGTATTTATTTGTTTCTTCAAATATCAGTTTTCAATATCAATGTCTTTGTTCTTTAAACACGACAAAAGTTTCTCTGTGTGAAAAAGACAAAAGCAAATCATTGTTATTGATTAACATATTTGTAACATGATAAGTTATTATTGATAACACATACCAACTCTATATAGAGTATAGACTAAATATGTATGGTACATATTTATATTATACATAAACATGAATGGAAATTACAAATACTGAAAATGATCCTTATAAATGATTTCTCATTTATAAGGACAAATGAAATATTTTCATGAACTTTCAAAAAATTATATTAAATATAATTATTTTTTGTTTCAAGTCCTATGTCATTCAATCTTCCTTTGGACTACGTGAGACTCTGCAATGAGCACTCACAACGCCACCAACGTCTGACATATTTAGAAGAAAAGGGTATCGACTACTCGATCAAAGAGATTCCCAAAGCGCCGATCTGGATCTGCAAACCGGTGGGAAAAAGCCAAGGAAAGGGGATAATTCTGTTCAATGTAAGTTGATAGTCCGTTGCTATTGATCCTTATGTATCATTTGTTTTCGCATGAATTTTTTTAATCGCACACCTTTAAGCACATTCAAGGAGACGAATTTGGCACACCACCTATTTTCTTTTCACAATCCTTCCTTGACCCTCCACCACCTTGGTTAAGGAAAAAAGTAAAGAGCGGTAGGAAACTTCCGTTTTTCCGACTTATTTCTGAACAAAAAGTCCTATGTGCCCAAATCTACAATACATGTAAAGACTTTTTTTTTATATTCACACATTAAAAACATTTATTTTAATCCATATATTCTTTTTATATATGTAGAAGATCACCGAACTTGTATACGACAACTCGTCCGTCGTTCAGGAATATCTCCACCGACCTTATCTCATCGGCGGCTACAAATGGTATATTAAATATGATAATACATACATTACCATTTTTTAGAAATAAGTGAAAAGCAATTTGAGTTCCTTTTGTAAATTTAATAACATTTTTGAATTTTAACTCAATTGATTCATTGTATTTTTAAGAATGGAATTTTCCATGGTGGGCCTTGAATACTAATAATATATGTATTATATATATAATATATAGATAAATAAAGATGGAACGGTATTAGGTGTTATTATGGAACAAAAAAGTTTATTTCCAATTTCTTTTATATAGGGACCTCCGGATTTACGTTGTCATCACTTGTGTAAAGCCGTTGACCATTTATGCATATCGTGAGGGGCTCACTCGTTTCGCGACTGAGAAATTTGACCTTAACCGGCTCCACAATCCATACTCTCATTTGACCAACTCGTCGCTGAACAAAGGAGGCCCAAACTACAACACATGCAAGGATATAGTTGGCCCAGGTTCGTCTTTGACTTAAAAATGACATTTGGAAAATAAATTGCTTTTGTAGGGTGCAAATGGTCCTTGCGACATTTGAGGAACTATTTGGCCGAAATTGGAACTTCAGACTGGTTCATGTGGCAGAAAATCTGCTCAATCCTTGTGCTCACAATCATCGGAGATGGAAACAACATCTCTAATCTAAATGCTGGATCTTCATTTGAGTTCCTGGGCTTCGACATCATGGTGGACAAAAGACTTCGTCCGACACTTCTTGAAGTATGATAATTTAAAGTGGAAAAATTAAATTTATTAATTTTTAACTTTCATTAATTTTTAAATTTATTGGGATTCATTATTTAAATAATCAACTCACCTGGTTCATTTATGCTTTATTAGGTGAATGTAAACCCAGGGCTCAATAACGACTGCGATGTGGACAGAATTGTCAAGAAGGACTTGCTTCACGACCTCTTTGACCTTATCTTGCTCCCCGATGGTCGTCAGATCGACATTCATTATGGGAATATTGTCCAAGCAAACACCATGAGACGTAGAATAATATAATAAATTCAATTTGTTTTAATAATTGTTTATTAATAATCATTGCAAATTTTTTGGGTTTTTATAGATTATCCACAGCGTCCTTATAGCGGTCCAGAAGATATCAGACCAGGTGGAATCATTCTGCATCACCACGACAAACCACGAAAGGGAAAGGAAGCCAAAAAGAAGGTGCCACTCACAACATCAACGTGCACTGAAGCAATCGTTCCCAAATTAACAATGCGTAATTGTTTATCTTTTTCAGCTCATAAATTATCTTTATATTTAATTATTTAATAAAATATGTTTAATTATTTTTACAGAGCAAAAGGCGAGAAAGGCTGAAGTCCGAAAAGGCTCAACGGGAGGAATGAAATATGCTGATCGCGACTGGTACGGAGCCGCCCCTGACACTTGTGGCAATTGGGTAAAAATCTTTCCCTTCAACAACACCACGAAGGAAATCGCCAAGGGATTCATCCCCGAAAAGGACATCAAGATTTTAATCAACCAGGTAATCAAAATTGATTTACAATTTATTCCATTATTGATCCTAATTTATAATTTACTAATTGAATGATCTTTTAACTTTAGTGCGGCAACGTCCTTAAAAAGGCTTCCAAAGTGTTCAGAGCCAACAAACGGATGAGTGACGCGTTTTACGACAAAGCCCTCGAAAATGACAGTACCTTTTTTGGACCATCTTGGCATCCACCCGGACCGGAGGACATGAGACGAATGGGACCCAGAAGCATCGATCGAGCGATGACTTTCCTGAATCGTGGTAGATTCTATCAGTGACCCGACCTGCCGACCTTACGAGCTTACAAACCAACATGCGATATCTACAAAATCTTAAAAATTTCTTTTCTCAACTTTACTATCATTATGGCCCTATTTTCAAAAATTTTTCATCTCATTTACTAAAATTTTCAGAATAACTTCTAAATAGAGCTCCTATCTATTAATTTTAAAAATATCAACGGCTCATTCGATATGTATAATTATAAGATTTTCATATTCAAAATTCACCAAAATTATAGTAATTAAACCTTTTAATTTGCCCATAAATAATTTTTATATTCGGACAAAATTTGATGTTATGATTAGAGGCTATTATCAAAATTATATGAAATGTATCTAAAAATTAAATAATTTTATAAATCCCATATTTGAACGTGTTTTATTACCAAATCAATACTAATGCATTTATTTTTCATGATATGTCTTAGGTACATATTATTCATATTAGCTAACTTTTGCAAAAATGTAACGGTGCGTTGTTTATTTGGGAAAAGAGAGAATTTGGATTTTTGGCCAATGTAGATAGCGCCATTTGACGGATTTAAATTGGAACTATCTCCGCGCTTTCTCCAAACTGCGGCTTCTCAAATCGCTTCAGTTAAGAAGAAGCCTCTTAAGGCAGAAATCGAATTTGATTTTTGAATATAAATAAAGCAAAAGGTTAATTGACTTTCAAATTTATTTTAACCCCTGATACACTTTTAACCCCTTCATAAGATGTTACATCTATTATTTAAATCATCCTTTTATTTATTTTCAATGTTATTTATTAAAAAATCTTAGTTTTAGTTTTATCTCTCTCGATTCTATTGTTTGTATATTCATTTTAATAACAAATGATTGTTATTAAACAATTATGAAATATTAATTATGTATTTGTTAATATACAGACTAATTTAAATAGAAAATTTAGGCTAAAATAAAACGAGTATAAGTATTATTTCAATGATTTGTTTTGTAAACAAATTTAAAAGAGAGGTCAAAGTTACCTATCTTAGAAAATAATATTTACACTTTATTTTAGCCTAACATTAAGTTATTTTAAAAATTGTCATAAATGGTAAAAATTAATTAAATTTTTGTTGTTTAGCCTTTAGAATGTCGATCGGTGTTCCTATAAAAGTTTTACATGAAGCAGAAGGTCACATAGTCACCCTTGAAACGACCACTGGAGAAGTATTTCGTGGAAAATTGATCGAAGCCGAAGACAACATGAATTGTCAAATGACAAATGTAAATGTGACCTACCGAGACGGAAGAAATTCCCATCTGGAACTTGTCTTTGTTCGGGGGTCCAAGATTCGTTTCATGATATTGCCCGACATGTTAAAAAATGCTCCAATGTTTAAGAGAGTCGGGCAAAAGGGCGCCGGTATTGGAGCCGGCGCCCGCGGAAAAGCTGCCATGATGCGAGGAGCAAGTAAGTTAAAATTTATATTTTTCCAATAAAATAAAATGGTACTATTTACATCGTCGATCTCCTTAATGGAGTGACCAAAGTGATTTGGAGTTTTTTGAAAAGGTTTATTTATTTGTAGCGAGAGGAGGATCGAGAGGAGGAATGAGGGGCGGAATTCCATCGACGCCGAATAAAGGCGGCGGCTCTTCTAGAGGCGGCGGCGGGGGTGGCGGGTCGTGGCCAACACCCGGCGGGTCTCGTGGAGGCCGCGGACAATAGTTTTTATAAATAATGTTAATATATATTATGCTATTTAAGCTAATACTAATTAGATTAAGTTTATTGGCTAAGTTACTTCCCTATATTCCTTTTTCTAATGTTAAATAATCATAGATAATTACTACTAATAAATAATTACAAATAATTGTAAATAATTGGACATTGTTGGTGAGAAGTAAAAAGATTTATTGAGGGATTGTGGGCGTCTATCGGCGAGGCATTGTGGGAGGTACGTGATATGCTCCTCGGAATTCGGGGAGACAGGATCTCTAACAACTGAGCAAGGCGAGCTTGGTCGGCTCTTGTCTAGGCTACGTAGCTCCTCACTACGCTCCTCTGGCTGGACATTTGTACTCTCATTCCTCCTTCACCGGCTGTTTCCTCAAGATCTGGACCAGCCCTCGTGCCATGAGAACAAACCAGTAGATCTGGGGAGCGAGGGAGGCGCCCAGAAGACCCAGCCACAAAATCGGAACTTCCAACATTCCCTTATTTAAAAAAACGTAAACTCACAAATCAATCAGATTATATTATCACTAAATTATCGAAATTATCTTGAATTATCTTGAATATAAATTGCCACTAAATGTAAAATTACAGAATTTGTAAATATTAAACCAATCCTGCATTTACAACATCAGTTCATTCATATCTCATACAGACAGACTTGTAAACATAAGAATCATACAGACTTGTAAGCATAAGAATCATACAGACTTGTTAACAAAAGAATCATACAGACTTGTAAAAGTTGACACAGGGATAAATCCCTATGTGACATGTAAAATTAGCTTATTTGACATTTTAGAAGAGAAGAATCTTACGGTTAGGTATGACTGTGAGTTTTGGGAGGTGTAGAGGTACGTGGCCCATAAAACACTCGCTATTCGGAAGACGGGGAAGGTGAGGAGCATAAAAAGACCGTTGATGGTGTAGAGCAAAGATCGCTTCAACTTCATCTTGCTTAGGATAAACCGAAGAGAAACGAACGGAGTCGACACTTCCATCATGTACAGAATCCCGACAAAGAAATCCCCGCATTTCACTTCGTCCCGATAGAACTAAAATAGATTTTAAAATGATCAAATTCCAACTTGAATGGTACAAGTACTTTACAAGTGCTAAAATAGAGAATCGAATTAAAATGGTGATTCGATTCCTATATTATATATGAATGCAATGTAAGTACTCCGCAAGTATTCTGTTACATAAGTCGAAGATGTCTTGCAATGACTATTGGCATTTGTATATATAGGTATTTCCTATACCGTATCTAGAGTATGTACTTATATATTGCACTTTTTGAGATAGGCTCGTGATCGAAGATTCATAAAAAGCATTGGGTTTTCAATATGTATTGTGTATAAATGAGAATGTGTATATGTATGTATATGGACTTAATATTTTCTTACAAGGATGAGTGTAAATCCGATGGGAGCCATGATGATGTGATGAGTGACGATGACTGGATTTCGCCATACGAAATTGAAAAACGTCCCCACCAACGACTTCCCCTTCTGCTCGAGCCGATAGACATAGAACATGCAGAAGGTGTCGTAGACGAAGTAGGGAATTCCAAACCATCCGTAGATGACACTCATCGGGTTCTTTTCCCGCAGCACATCGTTGAGACAGGCGTGGACGATGACAATGCCCGACACGCCGGCCATGACTGCCTGGAAGGCCGAGACGATCCTACAACCAACCCAATCCTGATTAGCGGGGAAGGGGAAAGGTCAAAGAGAGTCAAAGAGTGAGGAGTCACTTGTTGGAGATGTCGGCGACCTCTCGGTCGGAGAAAGCATATTTTTGTCGGATCCTCTGGCCAAGGGCTGTGTTGGCCCACAGCCTCCGGAGGAGGAGAAAGAGAGCGGGATAGATGAGGACGCCGGCGAGGAAGAGGCCGCCGGCCGTCGTCAACGGGAGGTAATGGATTCCCATGAGGTGGGTCAGGGACCTCCCCGCCCTCGTCTCTGCATTTCGGGGACTGCAGATGGTCGTTCGCCAGCGAACGGCTCCGTGGCTCCCTCGCTCCGGACACGGACTGGCTCAGGAGGCCAAGTCGGGCTCTGTTCTTCCGGACCCAATTGCGCCGCCGTGGACCATTGATCCACTTTCCCACCCTCCCAGGTCACAGCTCGGACCCAACGAGAGCACCATTACCACCTATGACCTCTTCCATCTACAGGGTTCAAAGGGGGGAAATACGAGATAAACTCCATTAATTCTCACTCACTTTCAGTCAATGTTAAAATGGAAAGGATTCAATCTTAAGATGAACAACTTGCATTATACAGTATACAGTACACTATATTATAATTATAACATATATTGTTATATATTTGTATATATAACCAGTTGTATGTATTAAAGGTATTTTTGCATTATAGGTTTTTATAAGGTTGTTTATAAGATAAAACATTCCTTGCGAAGCGGAGAATAAATAACAAATTTGTTTCATCTTCTTCATTTTGTTTATTTTTTGTTTACAACTTTTACCAGCCATGGTTTAAATTTTCATAGTAATAACTTTTAATCAATATTTCACTAAACTTCCAGGATCTTTGGAAATAGAGATTTGAATAGGTTTGTACAAAACGTACACACTTCGTGTCTTAATATTAGCAAACCCTTCACTCTTTCGTTGACATGAAATATTAGATCATATTTCAAATTGGCGACATCTTGGTAGTCAGCTTAGCCAGCAAATCTACTATTATCAAATATGATATATTCATATTCACATCAGTATAGATAAGTTTTGTTTAATGTATAAGTTTATAAGTCGATTTGTATCATTTATTCATAGGATATTGATTGATAAGTTTTTATGTATTTATTTGAAATACACGACGTGTATTTGAACTAGAATCATCATATAAGTTAATAAATCATTAAATTACTTCTTATACATAGGTATACATACTTAATAGATGAATTTTGAATATGATTAAGGCATAGTTTACACTTCCACAGATGAAATTTTACGTTTTATTTAAAGGACGCGTTTAAATTTAACTTTAAGCATTATAATTTTACATTTGTAGAGAATTTTATATTGCTTTATATTTTAAATCATTTGTATTTTTACTTATATGTATTTTGTATAATTGTATTCGAGCAGTTTTACATAATATACTTATAGGTAACGTTAGAATAAACTTTAGTCCCAAATTATACATAACAAATACTCAATCTACTACATACATACCTAGTATTTAAAATGGGAGTGTGTATAGTATAATTGTATATGACCCACACATTAATTAATCAATCCTTATAATGATTAACTGTCATTGTAATTTAATTTTAAACCAACAACTAATACTCTACGTATAAACCTTACAAACGTTAAAATCAGAAACATTGTGTTTAGCTGCAATCTTAATCCTAAGATGAAATTAAACGTAAACGTTCATATGGGATGATGGAGCAAATACATGTATTTGCTATTAACAAATACATTAACAAAAAATGATTCTGCTGTTGCATTCAACGATTCAACATGTTCATCTTTATAAATGAGTTAACTGAGATTAAAAAAGTATTTTATGTTTAAAATAAAAGTGTCTGCATTGCATGGGTTTGCATAACAAAGCAGCGTGATAGTGGTAAAAAGGAAATGTAAGGACTCGCGTAGCACGATCTAGAAAATTCGAAAATCCACGTAGATGAATCCAAGTGTTGGTCTTCGGTGTTCCGAGTTTTTAATATCAGTTCTGAATCGACGACACTCACGGTAAGACACCTGGAATAATACACAAATTATATAATCAATTATCCGATTTCATACCTCACTCAACAAATTGTGATTTCAATTTACAGAGACGATCAGAATTGAAGTTTGACACATCCGCATCCCATTCATCCCATCTTGACATTCCAATTACAATACATATTTGGTATGTTTTTATTCCAATTATATTTAACAGTATACACTAAATACAGTAATTTAATTTCGTACATGCATTTGTGACATTTGAATATTTTGTTAATTTATTATTATCAAAAGGTGTCAAATGTCAAACTCATTATTTTTGTTCCTTGCCATCTTTGAAACCATAATTGTCTTTAAGCGAATTGAATACAAAATACACTATATTTGGATATAATATGTATTTTTATAATATATACAGATGTATTTATACATGATATCAGCAATAATCATTTAATGCTAAAAAATTATTTATAACAATTTTTAATTCATTTATTAATTATTATTTATTAATATCATCTTTTCTTAATTCTTTAATAATGACGTAAACTGTCGTTTTTACTAATTACTGATATTGAATGTATTTTGTTTTGATTTATAGCATCATGAGGATCAACAAATTTTCCATCATTATTTACCTCATATTCCTATTTCTGCTGGGCTGTTCAGAGGCAATCAACTGTAAAGGATGTACACCGCTGGATGTCTTTTCATTCGAAAAGGTATAATTTAAAAGATCCATAGTTAAGAACATATATTTGTATTATCTCATATGCCTATTATTTGTATAATGTTTGATGTTAACCATATTATTCTTATACGATGCTGATAGATAGGCTATATAGTGTATTTTACGTTGATTATTGATCGATGGAAATTGAACCTAAAAGACAATTATTATTATAAATCAATAGTTCCTTTCTAGCCGTGCCCGTAAAGACGCGTGTATTCCTTCATTACTTATTTATCATATGTCAATGAGTTGCCTTTGAACACACTGGACATTCCATTTGCCGTCATGGCGCTACAATAACTATAGATAACATTTAGGTATTTATGTACATAGTTCTAGTTATACGATATGTAGTTACATAGGTTTTTCGTTTTTACAGTATCCTAGGTATACATAATTAGATATAAAAATCTTTTTATATTCCTATCTCCTATTACTTACTGTTGGCTATTATATCAGGCTTACATATATTGCAAAATATAGAGTATACATATAGGGATAAGAATTATAAATTATGATACAATGACATATTTAGGTACATAGATTTTTATTTGCTTACATAAAATCAACTAATGACAATTTATCATTTAATTGTACAATTTAAAACATGGGGGATGTAATATAATAACAATAAGTACACTAATTGCTAATTATAGGTTATACCTATATTAACTTGTGAAAAAATATTTTAAAACGCAATTATTGCTCATAATTACTTATAATTAGTGTAAAAGAAAAGTTCATTTACTTTCCAATTTCTGTCGAAATGTTTGTTATAAAATCTGACCATTTATTTCATAAATTCTCTGAATTTAAATTTTAGCAATAATAAGGAGCATTTATGTAACATTCCATTGGTTATTTAAATACTTAAAAATTGAACCAAAAGCTAAGCCTAATTATTTAGATTTCTAGGTGTTTATTAAACAGAGATTGGCAGTTATTATATTTAACTGGGAATTATATTCATAATGTAATCCATTCAAAAAATGTTGAATATTGTGGAAAATGTTTGTCATGTTAATGTGGTCATGATTTTGTTTTGTTTAGATGATTCCAAAGTTCAAAGCCACTTTGGTTAAATTCGACGTGGCGTATCCGTATGGTGAGAAGCATGACGAGTTTGCCAAAGTGGCAGAGTCCACTCGGGGCGTGAGGGAACTCTTGGTGGCCGAAGTGAACGTGAAAGACTATGGAGAGAAAGACAATGCAGACTTGGCTGAGAAGTATGAAGTGAAGGCCAAGGAATTCCCCGTCCTTAAGCTTTTCAAAGGCAACCTCAAGGACCCGATTTCCTACACGGGAGACTTTAAGGTCGATGACATCGTTCAATTTGTCAAAACCCAGACGGGGGTTTACATCGGCCTTCCTGGATGTGTGGAGGAATTTGACAAGTTGGCAGGCGAGTTTATGAAGATTCGGGAAAAGGAGCGACGGACGGAACTTTTGGCACAAGCTAAGGAAATGGTAGCTAATGGATTAGACACGATCCAACATACTGAATACGTCAACGTTTATATCAAACTCATGGAGAAAGTAATGGAGAAGGGGGATGAGTTTGTGCAAGGGGAAATTAAACGATTAGACAATTTGAGAAAAACAAAGATCTCGGTCGAAAAGAAAGAAAACCTACAAAAGCGGCTCAACATTCTTCAATCATTTCATCATGATGAACTTTAAATTCATTTACTTATTTTTCTATATTAATATTATTAAGAAAATGCCACTTTTAAAATTAAGTTTAATTAGGGTATTTATACTATTAGAGTAAAACTTAAAAGAAATTACAATAAGTAAGCTATTACTGGTGAAGGTGTGTAATGTAGTTTAGTCATATAGTAATAAGTTTAATTGCATTATATACTAAATGACTAATTTGGTAAGATATACCAAAATATTATAAAAGTAACTTGTTATATTATATTGGTCTCTTATATAATGTTAAAATGGGATTAAAGCATTTATAGTAAATTGTGATGTTTTAGAGCCTTACATTGTTCTCTTAAAATAATGACACCATTACCTGTGTATTTAAATAATCGTATATTATAATTATAATAACGAATATTCTAATTATTAATTTTAACCTCTTAATTTTACTTTATTTCATTATAAGTTTTTATATCGTGTTACAAATTGAACAAATTCTGTTCTCAGGCCTCATTATTTCTTAGTTCACATAACCTAACATAAAGTGTAATATGAATACATAATTCTTAATTATCTTACAAATTATAAAAAGGCATTCCAAAGGGGTTAAAACTTCATGTGTTGAGTTGCTATTGAAATCGATATCTGGTCAAATTATTTTAAATTGCTATTTATTGTTATAATAAGTTATGTTATATGTTAAAATATAATAAGTATATATTAATAGTTTATAAATTTAATGTAAAGTCAATTATTCCTTCAACATATCTTAATACAATACCAAATTATAGTCGTACTTTAAATTTATAGCTGTACTTTATCAATATATAGTTATACATTAAAATAAAACACACAGTGAATCGGCCAACTATATATGTAATATGATGCACCAAAAATAATGTCTTTGGGCTCAACTTGCAATAAAGTGACTTTTAATTAATAATGCAAAATGTTTAAAAATACATGTGTAAGATATTTATTTAATATTTCACTCATATCTGATATCACCAAAATTGAGTAAGTTGCTAATCGTTTTAATGTCTTGAATATATATATATGTATTTATTGTATATATATATGAAATATAATTCCACGAATTGTTATCATAAAAATGATTTAACATATTTTGTATATTAATTGTTAAGTTGAGCTCTTTTAGTAATGTCTTAAATAATAATGGCCCATACTTTGCTATTTGACGCCTTTACCAATTGATTATTTTTCTATCATATACTTACAATAGGTTCGTACACATGAAAATATTTAACTCAAATTATTTTAAGGATCAAATAAAGATTTTATTAAGTTCGCATGGTTATGTTAGTTGTTTGTTGCTCCTGGCCGCGTGGCGAACCAACAGGAGACGTTTATTAGCAAACTCCACCGAGGCGAAAATAACATTATTTTCCTTTTGACCTCAGTCAAATCATCGGCTCTGATGGACTCCATGGAACTCATTGAGGACTCTGGTAAATATTTAAAATATTTTCATCCGCTCGCCATTTTTAACATTTTTGCAATCTTTCACTTTTAAAGATATCTCGACACGGTTGCAGGACTTTTTTCTTATATAATTATTCGCACATTACTTGATGCATACAATCATGTAATATACTGCCCAATAAGTCCGTTTATTTGAGTGTCTGTCCCTCTTAATCCTTCTAATGATAAAAACTTTATTACTGCTCTTTGTTCAATTAAATCAAAATCATAATTACCCATTTTAACTTTGTTAAATGCGTCTTAAAGATAAACTAATTATAAAATTATCGTATCTCATCAATTAGCATTTTCATATACAATATACATAGATGAATGGACTTTTTGGGCGGTATATTATGATTTTCTGATAATTGACCATTGGTAAACCTCTGGCAAAATATTTATTAAGAATTGCACAAATTTCTATAGTAAGCACTTTTTCAAGAAACATCTTTTACAATTCGCTAATTATTATATACAATTGACAATTATCAATACTTTGAATTGTACAATTAGAAAAATGCATGAGTTGTATGCAAACTCTCAAAAACTCCAAATGCTACATATAAGATTAAATAAGATTAAGCACTTTGGATGCGTAACTTTATTAGATAATAGTTGATAGAAGTTATTTAATTATACCATATATGTATTGACTTAAAATTTGCTTTAAACCCATTTTGCATTCCAAAATAAGCAGTTGATGAAAGTGCATATTGCATGATATTCATTCAAACCTTTACAGATCGAGATTATTTATACAATATTTGTTTCTTCATCTTTATATACATATATGCATGTACATGTAATATTATGTATAATTTACATCTCATCTGAAGAATTTTTAAATATTAAATAGATTAACTAATCAAACACGTTACGCTGCGAAATGCATAAGTAATTAATTACTTGTATGTAGAGTATGTAAATATATACAGTATTTATATAATTTACTATTTGCGTCGGAAAGTACACATGTAATTGAAGCATAATTTAAACACTAAAAAGTTGATAATTTAATGAATCTACATTTTCAATCTCGATATTTTTCAATTGGCTACATTATGTGTATAACGTATTATTAACTAATTTAATTGTCTTTATTTTTCCGTATAAAAATTGATTTTAACAATGCTAAAAGTAAAAATGTATGAGATTGAAACTGGGATTACTTTATTTGTTTATTTAAGATGTAAAGGAAAATTGAGAAAATTTCTCGCAGGAAAATCTTAGAGTTCTCAAGTTTTCTAATCATCCCAATAATCTTTTAATTCCGAATTGAGATCAAAACCACGTAATTATTAGATAAATAGTATTTAAACCACATATTAAAGAAGACGCGGGCGAAGGATACAGGTGGGGAATTTGTGTTTGATTTTTAACACCAGGGATTATTTTCACGGGGGAGTGAATCTTTGTCCATTCATTCATATTTAAGTGTTTGAGATTAAGTAATTTCAATTCGATTAATTAATCCGATCTCTGTGAGGGAGAAGTTGGGGGAATCGCCAATTGAATCCTACACGTTTCAATTTGAATGGGGAATAGGGCAAGGATGGGTGGATGGGGAATTCATGCGTATTACTTTCCTCGTGACACAATTTGCACATGAACATGAGGAACGGGAGTAATAACTTTGCATTTACATCTTAACACAGTTGAGGTCGTTGAGGAAATGATCTCTTTTGTACCGCCTTGACCTCCCACATCGACTCAGAGTTCAAATAAGGGAAGAGTGAGGGTCGCCAAGGGGTGGGAAATAAAGTGCCATTTAGTTAGTGGTTGAATGGAGTTAATGAGGATCATCAGGAATCCCAGTTGGAAATTGTTTACCTAAACACGTCCATCACGACACTTTGGAAAACCGGTGACCCCTCCATAAGTACAAAGTTGGCTCTGGGTTGACCGGATTGACTTGTAAAATGGAAACCCTTGGGATTTTTTAATGCCAGTAGAAAAATCTCTTAAATGCTATTCAGACTCTTGAGAGACGGTTCCAGTCTTTTAATTGTGATAGTGTCAAGGACCCACTTTAGGGATTCAAGGCCCATTAATTAACACTTCTATGATGTAATAAAGGTAATATCGAACATTTAATATTTTTGTTTCAATTTGGAGAATGAATGAATTTGAAATTTTGAAGTATTTTAATATGCTAAATCCTTATTTTATTTAAAAAGTAACCGCAACTCTTACATTGTTAGCTTAATTTTAATTTGTATAATTGATGCTTAATTTGATAATTTCAACCAGTAGAATGATTTGTGGGTATAATTGAAATTTTGGCAACATGTTAAAGGAACTTTACAATATTAAATATTACCAATACCAATTTTTAATTATTATTTTTAATAGAGTTTGGTGAGCGTTGCTGCATCCGATTGGCAGAAAGACTTGACACGATGATCAAGTCTTTGCTTAACTCAATATCCTCAGCCATGGGGCTGAAGGATTCGAAGGTCTTTTGTATCTCCTATGAAGAGGCCTGCAGACGAGGTAAAATTCACATATATGTATTTTATTTATTTAATAAAAAGTCATGACAATTCTGGGTTTTTAATAAATTGATTATTTAACTTTTAATGTCTAATTAATTTAGTTTCTGACTCTGAATACACTCGCCTGAATGAGGCCTTCAAGCGAGTGGCGGTGAGCAATTCGTTCATCACAAAGGCCAACTTCTTCAAAGATGTTCTTGGCGATTTGTTCCCCCAGAGGATTGCAGAGGTATTTTTTTACAAATATATTTTAAAGAGAATAATTAATAATAACAATTACTTCTTATTTGTATTATAATTATATGATTCATTTGCAGTTGATTTATGTGACTTCTGGGGGGACTGCCAAAGGAATCTTTTTCAAAGAGTTGCTGAGTGCTCTGGTGGTTCTAACCAAAGGAACACAGCGAGAGAAGATCAAGTGTAAGGACAAATACCCAAGAAATATATTTTCATATTCATCTTAAATAACAATTTTAACTAAATGATTTAGATTCATAATTATTCAGATTAAGAAAAATAAGTTTTTTTTTCTTTCAGTCCTCTTTGGTATTTATTCATGCGAGAACAATTTAATTGTTCGGGATGAATTTCTCAAGTTTGTTCGAGAAATTGAAAACATCTCCAGCCCTGACAATTTCGATAGATTGTTCTTGAACGTAAGTTCTAATTACAAATAAGAAAATACCATTTCAGTCAATCAATCAATCAGCAAAATTATAATTGCTTATTTTGAATCCAGGGAATAAATGCCGATTTGGAGCAGTTCAGCAAATGGGTGTTGGTTGAGCCGAATGCAACATCTTTAACAAGTTGGCTGTTGAGTTCCCCTCCACCTCCAATTATTGGATCGTCTGGGTCAAATTCATTCAATCTTTCGAATGATCACGAAACACCGACATTCTACCAAACCCTTGCTGGAGTGACCCATTGTAATTAAGACTCATTACAATAACATTTTAAATACAGAATTTAATGTCAACTGTGGTTATTACCACCATCTTGGGAAACACTAATTGTATTTAAAATTTTCACATTTATGTATTAACATTTATTTTTAGTGGAGGAAGAAGACATTCTCGAGCTGGAAAAAAGATACTGGAACTTACACCCCCCATCGCGAAAGGTTGATAAGACCACTTTGATGAATCTTGTCTCTCCACCACTGCCGGAAACGATCTTACAGGGATTCTTAGATGCATTTGATGAAAATCGCGATGGTCACATCGACTTTAAGGAGATGGCATGCGGCATTTCAGCAGCCGCTCGAGGTCCCGCCATTGAGAGACAGAAATGTAATATTTTAAATATTAAATTTAATATCTTAACAAACATAATTTCTTAATAAACATAAATTGATTTAATTATTTATTATTATTTTCCAGTCTGTTTTAAGATCTTTGACGAAGACAAAGATGGATTCCTCTCAATCTCAGAACTTAAAGAAATGGTCGCGGTTATGAAATGTGTGCTAAGAGAAAATTTGCCAGAATCTCCCAAAGACGATATAGTCAATATCTTACTGAGGAACGACGGAGACCTCGTTGAAGAAATCATCAACAATGCCGCTGAAGGAGTTTTATCACTTGAGGAATATCTCGTCTGGTCGCTTACAAACCCACTACCTGAACAATTCCTCCTGCTTATTTATCAGGTTAGAAATAAAACAAAAATTATGTTTTTGTCAATTAATTTATGTTAATATTAATTTAATGTTCCATTGTTGATTTAATTAATTTTTTCATTTATTAGGTTTGTCAAGTAGTGTTGGGTCTCAAGCCTCTTGATCCGGCTGAGGAATATGAGACAGTGATCTCTTGGTTGAGTCGTGAGGAAAAGCGCGGAATCCAACCGGGCCAAGTTTGGTATCTTGTCTCTATGGACTGGTGGTCAACTTGGGTCAATTATTCTTCATCCTCAAGTACAATAATTATGTCCAAGAGCGACAGCGGAGTTTGCTCCAAGTAATTTTTTTTACTTTAAATTATTAATCATCAATCATTTTTGTTACTTAGGTAAATGAATTGAATTGAATAAGATCTCATTTAAGTCAAATAAACCAATTTGTTGTATTACTTTTAGTGCTGAAAGCATGGGAAGCCAAACAAATTTTTTGTCCCACGTGGCAGACAATATGAATGGTAAGTCGGGGAATTTAAAATCATGGACTTCCAAGAAATCCGTCGAGGCTTCCGTCGCTATGGACGTTTCTCATAACGTGGTCGTTACTGGCATAAGCGCAATTAGTGAGAATATGAGTACGACTCAATCTTCAAGTTTGTTCACTCAATCTTGTTATTTATTAAATTTGTTATTTAACTCATCTCATTCATAAGATTGAACAATTTAATTTAAATTTATTTATTTATTTAGCTGACTGTGATTCGGAGACTGCGTTTGGATTGAACTTCCAAGCAAATTCAAGTTCGAGCTCAACAATCGACTCCACAAGGTAAGCACTTTAAAATATAATTTAATAACAATTTTTAAAATTACAAATATGACATTGCATTTAAAAATGAATATTTTTCTAAATTATATATTTGATACTTAATTAAATGCATTTCGAACCAATTAATGTAAAATGTAATGACGGGTGTTTTAGGTCAAATAACAGTGCGAGCCCAAGTCCAATGAACTCTCCAAGTAGCATAAGGAGAAACCTCAATGGTTCATTGGGTGGAAATTCACTTTTGGGAAAGCGGAGGAAGCCTGGAGGAATCGACAATTCCAATCTTTTAGCTCCTTTGCCTTCCAACACCCAAAACGTTCCCGTTCTGACCGGGGAAGGAGGTCGGTTGAGAACTGATCTCAAAGAAGGAACGGATTTCAAAGTCATTCCTCAGCCACTATGGGAAGCGTTGAATCAGTGGTACGGCTCCCACACACCGCTCCCAAGACAAGTGAGAGCAAAATTATTTAATTACAATTAATTATTTAATTAGGATTCACACCAATCTGTGGCAATATTTGTTATGTTATATTACTAATTAAAAAATATTTTATAGGTGATCGATAATGAAAAGACAAGAGAACTCGAATATCACCCATTGACTTTGCTTTTGTACCGTCACCAAGCTCCAGCTCCGGGTAGTAAAGGTCCTGTGGCAAACTCGGCCCCATGGACTACTGGTCCACATGGAATGTAAGTTTTAATTAAACGTCATTTTTTAGTTATTTTAACTACAACAATGTTAAATCAAATATTGAATAAATATATTGACTTATTTCACAGATATGGCGCTAATGCTCTTAATACAACTATTTCCTATGTCCAGAATCACAATTTAAGCCCACCAAAAAAGTATTAAAAAATAAATTATTAAATATTCCAAAACTGTTATTGTTTATAATTAAGTAGTATGGTTTATTATTTTTAAATGGCTACTTTATTATTATTTTAATTTTTTTAATTAAAATATAATGTATTACAGTATTGAGTAGTTTATTAAATTTAATTCATTTAATTTAGATATCTAGCCTCAACGGCTTCCTTTAGTCGGAAGAGCATGTTGGGGAATGTGTGGACCTTTATTTGTGGAAAGCTTCGTCTCTCCATGTCAGACACGCGGCTGATGCTTCTCACTGCTGATGATCTGACCATTATGATTGTACTGGAAGAAGAAGAACAAACCCTCGAGCAACTTGGAATCAAAGACAAATCCAAAATTCTAATCGAGGTCCGAAACAGTGACCAAACATGGCCAGAAGAAATCGGGTCATTGACCAATGCCAGCAGCAGCGGAGATGCCGGTCGGAATAATCAAAGCAATTTAGTCGTCGAGAAAGGATTGACTGGTCTCAACAATCTTGGAAATACTTGCTTTATGAATTCGGCCCTCCAATGTGTTTCCAACACCCGACCCCTCACATTGTATTTCTTGAAGAAAATGCACATGTATGAGCTCAATAGGAATAACTTCTTTGGGATGAAGGGACATATTGCCAAAAGATACGGAGACCTGGTGACCGACATTTGGAGCGGGACGGCAAAGACAATTGCGCCTTTTAAGCTAAGGGTATTTATATTCAAAAGAACAAATATATAAAATATCTAATGTTAACTATTATTTACTTAAGTATAATATATAATTAAATCAAATATTACATGAGAGTTATAAATATTTAAATTAATATAAATATTATTTAAATTATATTTTAGTTTACAATTGGGAAATATGAGTCAAGATTCGCCGGTTTTCAACAACATGATGCTCAAGAACTTCTTGCTTTCCTTCTTGATGGTCTTCATGAAGATTTGAACCGCGTGGCAGAGAAACCTTATGAGGAATTAAAAGACAGCAACAATCGCCCTGATGTAATTTGTGCCCAAGAAGCATGGGAAAATCATTTGCTTAGAAATAAATCCATTGTTGTGGATTTGTTCCATGGGCAGTTGAAGTCAAGTGTTCGATGCAAAGAATGTCAGCATGAAAGCGTTCGGTTTGATCCATTCAATTATCTGACTCTTCCTCTGGCGATGGAATCATACGTCTTCTGTGATTTCATTGGTAATTGTTCTACAGATAATATTTAAAATTAAATAAACCCAAAATGCTATTTATTTATTGAAATGTAATTTTGAAGGTGTGTGAAAATAATGTATTTATTTTAAATATTTAGTAATTAGACAAGATGGATCGAAGCCAATACGATATGGAATTCTCGGATTTGTGGATGAGAGATATGAAGATGTCAAATCTCGATTGTCTGATTTAACTGCCAGTGAAGGGGAAAGAATCGAACCTGAGAATTTAATTGTTACGGACATTAGACATGCCCGAGTGATTCAAATCTACGAAGACAGCTTCCCAATTAAAAATTTCCCAAATCGCTCTCTTTACGTTTACGAGATGAGCGGAGGAAATCGAGGGAAGTTTGAAACGGTTCCTCAAATTCAGCGAATCCTGTCTTCGTCCAAGAACCATGGTGGATTGAATAAAACAGAAGACGAAAGCCATTCACGACAATCATCATTCTCCTCATCTGGGTCGAACGGCCAAAGCAGTCAACTCAATTCCCTCACAGACATCACATCTCGAACAGAGAACATTTTCATTGTTGTTCATCGCAAGATGATCCCACAAGAGACATATTTTCTTGCAGCTCTGAAGACACGACCAGTTCTCTTTGGCCTTCCATTGGTTCTTCCTTATTTCGATGGGATGAGCCATTTGGAATTATATAAAAGGGTTTGGGCACTCGTGGCCAGATTGGTTTCACCACTTCCGCCAACTGAAGGACCAAATATCTACAATCATGCACAAGATTGGTAAAATTATTTAATAATTACTAATTGTACAGAGTGGGCCATAAAGTTGCTTTCTTTTTTATACGATTGTTTATTTAAAAAAGAACGCAATTTATGGCCCACCCTGTATAACATTTATTATTAAACGCCCATTTTCAATATAAATCATTTTTAAAATTATTATTTGACATTTTAACAAGATTCTTTAATTATCTTTTAATTATTATAGTGATGATAGTCTGGGATACGAATATCCATTCGTTCTCCGCGTGGTCTTGAAGGAAAATGAGATGCAGTGTGGAAGATGTCAATGGGGATCTTTTTGCCGCGGTTGCCCAATTCTGTGTAATGAGGCATCTCTCCTTGAACGTCCAAGTTCTCAAATTTCAATTGTAATTGATTGGGATCCAACGGCTCTTCATCTCCGCTATCAGTTGACTCAAGAGATGGATTACATTGAGCATCGGAGTGTTGGAGACGCTCTGACCAAACAATCCAAAAGCGTCTCACTCAAATCTTGTCTGGACGCTTTCACCAAAGAAGAGGAATTGAGCGAAGCTGAGAAATATTTCTGTTCCAAGTGTGGGCGCCATCAGCTTGCCACTAAAAAGCTTCAGATTTGGAGGCTTCCACCAATTCTTGTAATTTTAAAAAAATAATTTAATAATGATATTTTTCATTATTATACTTTTAATGTACTTGTGGATCATTAAAACTAATTATTTATTTATTTGTTCTTTTAGTGTGTCAACCTCAAGAGATTTCAATTCCTTCAAGGAAAATGGGTCAAATCACATAAAGTGGTCGATTTTCCATTCACGGACTTCAACCCGACTCCTTATTTGGCTGACATTCCGCGCCTCACAGCCGAAATCTCAACGGGGTCATTGATGGATGCGGATTTGGAGAAATCGCTTTATCCCCTTCAGGACTTCCACCAGCATCGGTTGCAGACAAACGTCGATCCATTTTTGCTAAACTATAAACTCTATGCAGTTGTGGTAAGTTATTTTAATTAACAATTCAAATATTCCAGATTCATATTATTTCAAGTATATTTCTAACTATTCAATTACAATATTATATTATAGTATATTACAATTACACATTTGATTCTATGAGTTGAGTTCTAAATGAATGTTTAAAAAATTGAACAGTGTCACAGTGGTGGTATGTTGGCCAGTGGTCATTACATTGCGTATGCAAAAGCAGAAGACGGCCGTTGGCACTGCTTCAATGACAGCAGTTGCAAGGTAATTTAAAAATTAATAAAATTTATTTATTTAATTTAAGGACGGTATGCAATAAGCAATAGAAGCTGGCCCCTATGTTATAGTCCTATTGTCCTGAGCCCAATATAGATAATGCCAGATTTACACAAAAGAGTCAATTCAATTCACACACTCTGAACCTGAACCCTTTATGCATACGTTTATATAAAAGTTGTCCATCGCAATACACGTATTGAAATACGTGTTTTCCTATTGGCATTTAAATAGTGCATAATACATCAATTCATCCTAAGGCAAATCGACTTTTTCTTAAAATGGTACTTGTCAATTGCAGAATTTAATGCTCTTTAAAATGGGTATAGTGAATATATTGCCCGATCGCGAATTTTCAATTAGTCAACATATTTAAGTAATTTTTTAATTATTGCGAATTTTAATTTATGAATAACTTATTACGTATTTTAGAAAAAAAAATGTACATGAACTTTTTTGTAGGATTTACTATGATGAACAACTTTTATATTTAGATTATCATTAAAATCTTTATAGTTCAAAAGTTATTTCTAATTTAAAGATCTAATTTGAATATATAAATATGGCAACGCTGTGGGGTCCAGAATCTACCTCTTATTGCATACCGTCCTTTACATTTTAATTAACATTTCAATTATGAATGATGAAGCTCAGATTATGTTGAATTTATATAAACCAATTTTAATAATCTTTAGGAAGTGCCACAGGAACATCTGGACTCCAATTCTGCATACATGCTCTTTTATGAGAGGTGCGGAATCGATGCAGAATCATATTTGCCAAGAATTGACCCTTCAGCAGTTCCAATCATTACAGACGAAGAGCTCGAGGCGGAGGAAAACGACTTGAAACGTCTTTGTTCTCTCACATAACCAAACAAGCCATAATGAAATTGCAATATTTATAATTATTAATCAATCAAAGTTTAATCATATACAGGTTTATATATCGAAGAATTGGGCTCCAGCGACGAGGAATTTGCGCGAAATTATCAACAGGCTATTCAGAATAGTTTGGCTTACGAGACCGGGGATGTTCATGATGGAGAGGATTCATAAGATTTAGCAGTTGAGAAGAAATATTTAGCATTATATAAATATAAAATAAATTCAGTCAATTAGGACAAATAATTTCTTTACTGTGAGATGACGTTTATTTAGTTTATAATGAAGTTAGTTCTTTTAAGCCAATATACTTATTATTATCTAGGTAGAATATATTTAGGATGATGTAAAAGAATCATTTGTTAGGATCCCAAAGTGACAAATAATGAAATTATATTTCTTAAAAAACTTTTTATTACGTATTTTTATTATCAACTGATAAGTTTAAATATAATTGTTAAAATGAAAACCACACGGGATTTCCTAACATTGTTGAGTTGAGTAATATGATGCAATAGTTAAAAACAATTGACAATTATTGTATTTCCTATAGCTTATTTCATATCTCATTTTCAAAATGAACTGACCATGTGGTAGACTTTTAAATATTTTTTTGGAATGGGTCATTTCAAATGTCGAGACGAATCACAACAATCAAGCAACCTAATTGATAATACAAAATTTATTCCGAGTGATCATGTATTCTCATCATTATTTAAGTCGTAAAGAAATGAATACTTTGTTGAGTCAATAAATTAATTAAGCCCTAATTGTAAGTCTTGATATGTTACATGTGTGTATAAAACCTTATTTATTAAATTGTTAACTATTTCTTAAATGTTGCTATACGTGAACTGTATACCTAAGAGAATCAAATTATTATAAATGTACCTAGTTTCATATTATATGAAATTGTTTAAATACAATATATCATTATATATTATAAATTAAAATTGTTTATAAATATTATATTGCCAATGAGTACGAGACTTTTAAATAGAATTTGGTCGAGAGGTGAAAAAAATTTTTTATTGCTTCTTGCCATAAGTATTAAATTAGCCGTTGAAGTCTCTCTCTCGCCAGAATGAATATTTTTAAAAACGATTTAAAACACACCGCTGATCGGAAATTAAAAATAATCTTATTATCTAACAACGTGAATTGTAAAAAAGGTCATTTATTTATCCAAAAGTCAGCGCCTTAATAGTATTCGGGAGCGACTGGGGGTATGTAATGTATGAATTATTTACATGGGTTGGGAGCAAACCCGAGAACCGGCAGCGATGGCGGGCTGACATATTTCATGAGGAACACATTTGAGATCAGTTGGCGAGCCAGGGGAATTGGCGAAGGGCCTCCCTTCGGCGGTCGCCATAGTCGTAGGAAAGCTCTTCTTGTTCCTCGATGTCACGGCGGGCGACGAGAACGAGGCGAGGAGTCCCGTTGATGTCCACGACTCGGGTCACCAAGTTGCCACATCGGCTGTGATTTACAAGTCTCCCTAGTCGATCAGTTTCGGCCGTTGCATCAACACTGGAAAAAAAGACAATCCTCCCTTAAAAACATTGCAATATTCAATCAATAATTGTTTAATTCAATCTCAATTAAACAATTATTTTCTTATTCAAAGTGTATAAAATAATCCAGTTAGCAATGAACCCCAATGGTTCAAGCAATTATCAAGAATTGGGCTATAATAATGAAAGGTCCAGAATGGCTCTGCTTATGCCATTACGTGTTTCATATTATGCAAAAACGGAATGATTCTAAGAATTAAATTAATTAAATCAAGGAGGTTGAACTCACCACCACTGATAATTTCTGTATTTAAAAAAGTACATATAACATCCAGCGTTGGTATCTTTGGAGTACTTCGCTTCTCGTGCTTTCGCCTCGGAGTATTCAAGGAGTTCCCCCGAGTACTCGACAACGAACTCGTTACGGGCGAATTTCCGCAGCGCGACGATCCCTCGACCCTTCCCGGTAATCATCTTCGTCTACAATTAAAAAAAATGAAAAAAATGAGGGCCCGAATGGCATTAAATGGTTATGAATGAATTAAAATGAATTGAATGGCCAATTACCCCGATCCCGTCTTGGACACCATCGAGGATCATTTTGGCGAGTTTCTTTTGCTCCTCATCAACACGTCTCTGATTAATTTTCCGTTCAGACCGGCGAGTAGGAGCAAAATAATCGGTGATCTTTTGCTTCGGCCTCCGCCGCTTCTGACGCTCGTTCTCGACGTCCGACTCCGACATGTCAAATGTCAGAGGGTCCTAGAGGGCAACGAAGAGGCCATCACTCAGTACGAGAGTTGAGGGATGCCTGAAGAAACGGACAAATTTGTTTCGAGTCCAACTCACTCGAGGACGCTCTTTCCCGGCCTCACTAAAACTCTTTCTCGATACACACGTGTGCAGTAAAGATTCAATGGGAAATCCATAATTCCCCAACTACACCTAGCCCAACCACAAAATACTTCAACCCTTAATAACACTTACCACATTTGAGCACATCTCTATTAAAATCCCTATTCATGGACGCTGTAAATGAAATGGCTTTAATCTCAATTACATTAAATGACTATCCAACATTGGGTATTTACACTTTTCGATAAATTTGAAGGGGGAATTTTCATCTCATATTTTTCATTTGGGGAGTTGAGGACTAGTTGGGTTAACTTATGGCAGTTAGAGATTTTCTCGTTTCTCGTTGGCCGTGTGCTTTTCACGTGGGAGCTCGATAAAGTCTTAAACTGAGAAGATCTCACAGTTGCGATTTGCGATATTTGCGAACAATCTCTGTCAAATGCATTTAACTCGTTGCGTTTAATTTAATTAAATGCCTGGTGATTCTCCAACGTCATAATTGGGCTAATGAAGGTAGAAATTTTAATTAAAATATAATATGGATTTTAAATACGGATGATGGATGTATTAAAGGAGGCCTTTGAATTGAAAGGTTTATTTGTGCAGCATCTATCGCTCCTTCATTTCCCCCCTTTTAAAGAACAATCGAACAATCAATATTCATGTTTTTAAAACCGTGATTAGTTGACAAGAATCCGATCGTGATTGTTGGCAATAAGATAACCACTAGGTCAGCCATGTTATTGTCTTACGGCATGCTCCACCAAGGCGTCTTCATTCCTCCCTTTTTCTTACCAAATTAACTAATCCTAATTTCAAATTTTAATTGTTTTTAATTCAAAGGGATTTAAATCAAGTTTTTGATTATCTATCAAGACTCGAAGTGACTGGAGGCACTCCCCGGATAGTGCAACTTTCTCCCTTTAAGGGTCCTGTCGAGTTCGCTCGAGGTAAATTCAATTCCATTTTATTAAATTCTAAATAAATGATTCAATTAATTATTTCAATTCCAATTTATGGATATTGATATGATTATTATATTATGAGGCTTTATTTATAGGATCGTTGAAGCCATGGAGAAACTGTTAAAGACTCTCGACGTCTTGAAGTCATTGTCGTCATCTGACGCATTACCAGGAATCTCTTCGGCAATGGTTACAGCCGGCGATTCAATCAAGACGAAGTATTCTACTTACATTTATAAATATTATTTATTTTCTTCTTAATCTTTATTCCTGATGGGCTGATTTTAAAGATTTTTAATTTTTTTTCAGAAACGAGAGAATAAGTTGTTGTCGAACAGTAACCGAGGCTCTCTGCACTAAGCATAATCAACAACTAAAAGAGTACACATCGGTATTGAAACAATTGTCTTAATGATATTTGATTTTGAATTAATACTTTGTATTGGACCATTTTTAATTTAAATTGTATTCTTTCAGATGTTCGAGAAAGGAATCGAAGTCTTTTTTATACTTTGCAGTGATGACGATCCCGACATTCGGCTTGCAGCATCTGACTCTTTGATTGAGCTGATCAAAGTAACTTAACATATAACAAGCACAATATACCTAAAAAATTTCATTTATCATTTGGGCATAAATATTTGTATAACTATTCTATTTGTATTTTCTAGGTTCTCAAAGAGAAACCATTCCATAAGCTTCAATCAGAGATTTATCGAGAAATAAAAAGAAACTTATTGCCTAAATCAATGAAAAAAGCCATTGTGCTTTTTGCCGACGTCACTCAAAATATAAGGTCAAAAATTAAACAATTAACACAATAGTTAAATATAAACTAGCTTTTTAAATCAATTAATAATTTAAATTTTGCAATATAAGTTCACATCAATTGTATATTACAAATTATAATATTGGAACTTTTTTCACTTTTGTTTAGGTCTCAAAAGTGTCGCATTTACATGGCCAGCCTCGTACCATGTTTTCAAGCGTTGGCTAAAAGAACTGAAGAGGCCCTATTCGAAAATCTTGATGTCCCGATGAGAAAAATTTTCAAACATTTGGCTCCATTCCTGAATGACGAAGAAGCTTCGGTATTGAAAAATGTCATTTTAATTAATTATAAATATGACAATATTGTCATATTGGTATAAATTAAATGACAATATCATATTGTATTGAGATATTGAATGCATTTAAAATTTAAATATTTGAAACAGGCTCTTAGGAAAGATTTCATTCTCAACCTCGAGTCAAATTCTGCCATAATACGACGAACATCTTCTATAATCCTGGTGTCATTTGCTGAGCTTTCCCGAAAGCCTATTACTCAATTGTCAATATTATTGAAAGATATCATTGGTAATTGATTTACTTTTAATATAAAAAAGACATTTTTGTTTTGTGTACATTTTCTAAATTTGATTTACTTTTAGACGTTTTGACTCCCAATGTAATGCAAAAGTCTTACTCTTTGATCATCGGAGCTTCCCTCTGCATGAGACGAGTGATTGAAGCCATTTATGCCAAGATTCACTTTCGATCGACCCAAGCTTGGAAAGGAAATGAAGTGTTCAACGAAGAAGAAATTGCTTCCAATATTATTCGAGTATTTCAAAATATACAAACATTCAAAATCTGATATGACATATGATATGAATATTTTGATTCAATTATACTTATATCTTTAAAATTTCTTATAAATAGGTTTATGAAATGTCTGTCGTGTTGTGCAACCATGACGATCACAATGTCATCACAGCAAGTTTGGAGACACTTCAACAAATGTTTAATTCCCCAATTGACTCTGTACTGAAGAAGCTGACTTCATTAAGTGGAATTAAAAACAGCTTAGATTGTGCTAAAATTATTCCTTCAACTGATATAATTTCTCCAAGTACCTTACGTAAAATTAACATAATTAGTGTAATAATCAATTAGTATAATCGTCTCAATTGTGTCTAATTATTCATTTTATTTCCAGCTCGCAGATTGTCAGTATCCGAAGATACATATTTGCTTGAAGGAGACGAAGACATTCCGACTATCCATACAAGCATTTCTGGAATTGGAGTTGACATTCCGGTCACTGATGAACCAAGTCTCTCAAATACATCCAGTTCGGGTAAATAAATAAATTAACTTGAACTTGATCGAAATCCTATAAAATTATAATTTAATAATTGCCTTGTAATTAATTAAAATTAAAATGTAATATTAGATATTTAATCAAATTGTATTTTATAAAGAATTTCATCGGCACAAATCCGATGAGGATATCAGAGAGAAAAATCCTACGGCTGAGGTTCACAATTTGATCGAAATTTACATTGGTTCTTTACATGATGACAAAGTTCCATTATATTTCTGCTCTCGGTTCCTTGCTTACAATTTCCTCCTGAGCGGTAATTATAATATACAATTACCATTGTTTAAAATAATAATAATTTCAATTGTTTCATAATAGCTATAATTTATAAGGAAATCATAATTGAAAAACGGTAAATTAATTATGTTTGTGTTTTAGGTGTTAAAGGGAAGTTGAGACCTGACAGCGAAGTTCGAGTGAGCGTTAAAGTTCTTACAATGAACTGTCTTGCAAATATTATTAACATCTGTCCTGAAGTGTTTTACTTCCCATTACCTGCCATGGGCTCTGGAGCCGATCAGAGAATTTATGACGTTTCGCGATATTCCAAGCATCAAGATCCTGTCTTGAGAGGAGCTTCGTTTTTAATATATGGCTACATGATTAAAAACTTTGATCGATGTGAAATTCCTCAAGAATTAAGGAAAACCTACGATTTGGAATATTTTCATAAACGTCTTTCTAAGGTGAATAATTCTAAACGAATAGTGTTAACTACACATGTTAATTAAATTATTATTAGATTAAATTTAAAAAAACGTGATTTTAATATGAACTTACGATGGGTTATGTTTTAGGGTTTTAAAGATAAATCCAACGTCGTGGTGAAGTGTTCATTGGCTGGGATGGAAGTTTGCTGGAAAGAACTTTTTAACGATACCGAAAATGATAAATTCGATGACCTCTTAGAAAGTTCTTTATCGTTAGCTCGTAACTCATATTGGCTCATTAAGGTTTGTTCCATCACTTTCATTAAATGTAATATAAATTCTATGTAAGTGAAAACCTAATAATATTCAATTGATAAATATTATTTCAGTAAATATAAATATTTTTATATCAATTCCTTCTAGGTGGACTTCATTGATTTAGTTTCATCGATAAATTGGAATTATCTTCAGATGTCCAACAATATGCAAGAGTTTATTCTTTGCAACCTTGTCCTGTCTGTTTCTAACGAAGATGTTCGAGTGCGGGCAGCTGCATCGAAGGCTCTTACCAAGTAAAAATAATTTTACAGATTTTACAATGAACAATTTGATTAAAGTGAGAGAATTAAACAATTTTATTTTACAGATTTGTCAAAATGGGTTCGGGGGAAGATTCTCCTTGTTCAAATGCTTGCGATCTCAGATTTTCCAAGAATCATAACAAAGACAAGTTGTGTTTGTGCAAAAGGCGGTTGAAATTATCAGATCGATTTGAAACCGTCATGAAAAGTTTTTTCCCATATCCGCCCGAAATGACAAGTAAATGTGTCATAGTGAGTAAACTTTCATTATACCCTTTTTTGCATTTTTAATTAAAATATTTTTACATAGATTTAAATTTAATTTTCTTTTCCAGGCTGGCTACTTTTCTATCATAAGTCAACTAAGCGAGGAATTCAACCCAAAATTTTATAAAAAAGAGTGGAATTGTTTGGGACGTTCGCCGTTTTTGCTTAATTACATGATGGACCTCTTGAGGTGTTCTGACACGATTTATGATTTGGGTTATCACCACGACGTGCTTACAGTCACATGTCGATTGGTCTTTGCCTTGCATGAATCTAACAATGAACCGGTTTCACTTAAAGTAAATCATCGTTAATATTTCATCAATTTGAAATGGGTTATTATTTGGTTAATTTCTTAAGTTGTTTCATTATAATTTTAGAACCAACTGCTTAAAGAGATGTTGTTTACACATTGTCTTGCTATAATAAAGATTTACAACGATGTGACCGATGTAAATCAGATGCCAAAAAGATCTTCCTCACCCCAAGCGTCACCAGTCAAAAAGATCTCATTGAAATTGGACAATTCTGACAAAAAATTTATTGGTAAATTTAAAACTTTTATAACTTAACTTTCCATTATTTTTTATGTTTATACAATAAAGGCATTTTAATTAAATATTTATTTATGTTATTTAAAATTTAACTTTATGTAAATTTTAATTTTACTTATAGATGACCTTGATAAGAATCTCTTTGCACGGTCAACGGCCCTCAAGTCGACTACTCATTTCAAAAAAATTGAAGTGTCAATCAAAGCTTCATGGGAACTGTTTAAGAGGACTTTGGATCCAATTTCATCGCAAAAATTTACATCACTTTTGCGAAAATCATTCAGTTTTCTGGAGGAGTTGACGATAATTCTTTCTGAGTCGTTCCATTTGGGGACGTTCATGGAAGAAATGCTTAAAATGATTTGGGGAGTTTTACATTTGTGTCCTGTCGAAGCCACAAAATGCACTAAAACTGTAAATTTTTATACAAATTTGATATTTATGAGGTAATGGATTAATAATAACATTGTATGATTTAGATGTTGAAAATTCTCTTCAAGACTGAAGCCAATGGAGATTTTGACAATCTGGAAGAAACCCCGACTATTTATGATGAAGCTTTTATCGATTTTTGCGAAAATTTTGTGGAAAAGTACGTTGGGTTATCCAAAGTTTATTTAACAAATAATATTTATTTATTTACATAATGATTTCTTCACATAGACAAATTTCCAAGCTTTCTGAACCAAAGGCTGAAGTTAAACTGGACCTTACCAAGTTTGGAAATTATGTTCGTCAATTCGAACAAATTGTTATAGATGCTTTAAAGGTCTAAATTAATATCCGCTATTTGATTTCAAACTTTTCTAATTATTTCAATCTAACCAAATTATTGTAATTGTTTAGATTTATACGACCACGAGCGACGTAATAGTACAAATTGAGGTCTTGTCTTTCCTTAATCAACTCGTTAGGCTCCATGTAAATTATAGTATGATTGACTCCAAAGAAGTATTTTTGGGATTTGTTATCAAACAAATCGAAATGCTTAAGCATGGTGATATAAAGTAAATAAATAACAATTTTATGATTGATATTTTACAAAATAATATCCAATTATTAATCTCATACATATTTAAAAGATGAGTTAAAAGTTTTAACAAATTAATAATATTTAATATACCTCTATTATATGTTATATTGTGTATCTGTAATAAGTTCTAATTTGTTTATTATAGCGATCCACAATCTCTGGTCAAAGATCTCTTCGAATTTTTGTTTCTCTTAACCAGAGAGCACAAAGAGTCTAAACGATATATCACAATTGGGACAATTGTGAAACTCTGTGAAGGACTCGTTGAATCTGGGGAAAATCCATTGACCCATGGTAATTTTAATCTCTTTTATATTATCTCATTCATATAACTATATTACATATATTGATACATATATTGGTAATAAGTAATAAATATTAATTGTTTATGTGAATTGTTTAATAGCCATTCCAGCTTTAACTGTAGTTGTGTTTGAGCTATTTCTGAGAATGGTCATTCCGCCTTTGGAATTGCCCGAAACAGAGTTAGAAACTCTGAGGGGAAATGTTTTTCAAATGTCGCTCAAATTTGTGAACATTCCACAGGTAAGAAGTCTTAATTTTATTTATTCTAATCAAATGTTAAAATTTAAAATGCAATTTTATTTAAAGAATACAATTTTAAAATAATTAAAGTTTTATTTGTTTCTTTCAGGCCTTGGGAATCTTTTGGATGATAGGTCAAGGTGCCAAATATTTTGGTTCTGAAACGGCTTTAATCAAATATTCTAACGTCATTCAAAGGACATTTGTTCGAGCCATTTCTGAAGGGGAATTAAGAATTGATAAATCTCGGGATCGTTACATGCTCGATTTAACCTTGCTTTGCCTTAAATTGGATGAAATTCATTATGCTGAGAGGATTGAGATCCTTGAACTCATTTTAACAAAAAAAGTAAAAAAAGAAATTATTTCATATTGAAATAAATGCTATATAAAGCAAATTTTTATAATAAATAATTTAATTATTTTTTAGATCAATAACATTGAAGATTTCGAGAAAGCATCTTTATTGCTTTATACTGTTTGGATTTCACTGCTTAAAACAGTGGAACCTGAAACAATAAACCGTTCAAGTCCTTTAGATGGAAGGTATTTAATTGTTATTAATTATGCTATATTATTATTAAGTATGCAATTAGTTAAAAATCCTTAGTTTTAATTAGATTAAATAAATAAATTTTATATTTCAGATTCGTGTTGAATCTTTATTATTTCTTCATCTCCCACTATTGCAAGTTCTATGGGCAAATGAATAATGATGAAATAATTTCACACCAGTTGGATAGATTCCTTAGAGAGTTTCATTCTGCTTTCACAACAGGTAATTTAAATATTCAAAAAATTATTTCACTGACAGATTCTTTATATCGGCTTTATACGTACAGGTGCCACGCACTTTATAAGTACAAGTTTAAAAGTGCTCGTGGTTTCTATAAATATAAAGTTAGCTGGATGAAATTTTAACTGGATATTCTTTACACATTTGCAAATCAAATTGTTCATATAATTCGATAATGGGCCCACAAATTAGCCCAAAAGTTGAATGCATGGTTTTATGTTTTTCCAAAGCATGCTATAATATAGGAAAGATCGTTGAAGTACTCAGGGTACAGAACTTTGTATTATCTTAAATTAAAGTTCAAAATATCTTCAAAAATAAAGGTAAAATTATCAAAATCTAACAGTTTCTTTCAAAAACCAAAAAATACAGTCATCAATGGAAACCACCAATTCGGATCTTTTCCCTTTCAGCCGGTTCTCATACAAAATTCTCACAGTTCACTTTCGTTTGGTGGAATGTGGTAGGACATTGTGCAGGGTTTTTTCTGTTTTGACGATATTTTGAAGTCTAGTTTTGGATAATACGGCATTGTTCACTCTGTACCTTCAACGTTCTTTCCCGTACTATAGCATGCTTTGGAAAATCGTAAAACCATGTATGTATTCAACTTTTGGGCCCATTATCAAATTATATCAATAGTTTGATTTGCAAATGTGTAAATAGTTATATAAAGAATATCCAGTAAAAATTTCATCCCGCTAACTTTATATTTATAGAAACCACGAACACTTTTAAACTTGTACTTATAAAGTGCGTGGCACCTCTGTATTTATCTGTACTAGGTAATAAGGTATTATATATGTAAAGTATATTTAAGTAGTATTTGATGTAATCACACCTTAAAAAAATGTTTTTGTATTTATTAGAAAATTCCAAGGAGCTTTTCGAACAAATGCATTTAGAAGAAAACAAAGATGTGTTGTTTAAATTATTGGACTCTTTACTTCTCAATAGATCATATGGATTTAGTTTGAGAAAAGCTGTGGGAACATTCATTTACAAAATAGATTGTCCCCATATTGACATTTGGGAAAAACTTTTAAATAGTATGTTATGCAGAGCGGATAGTGAACACGTTTTCCTTTTATTACTGGACAAATTGGTAATAAATTTTTCTATAAGTTTTAAAGTTATTCAAAAACAATTTGTATTATTTAAACAATATGTATTCAAACAATATCGGAATATATTGAATTCATTTAAAGTGTTCATCTAATTTATAATTAAATTTAGTCTTACATGTTAAAGTAAAACTTATGGTTTTTTAGACCATTGGGAGTCTCGAAGGAGAAGAAGAATTTGTAATTACGAATCATCCTATCAAATTAATGGAGTATCTTCCTTATGTCCAAGGAAAGAAGTTTGTTTCATCACTTAGCAATTCCCTTCTAAACAAACTGATCCAAGAGTTAATTAAACACCTGACATTGTTCAATTTGCCAAAGGATGGCTATAATCCTGACGTAATATTCTATAATTGATTTCAAATTTATTTATTATTTTAAATTTAAATTCACTGCATACTTTTTAATTACTTTCTATATTTTAAATTCAGCTCACTTTAGTGAATATGATATATTTTGTACGCGACTTTTGTGAAGAATTCCATGGAAAACAGGCCGTGTTGGCATTGATGATAATCAACCTCACAGAAGTCGCCGATTATTGTTATCAACTTTGTAGGCTTTTGACATCAGTATTTCTCGATGTGTTTACTAACGACATTCCAATTGAGCAGCACGACAAGGAATTTATTTACCTTGCAACAGATAATGATTATTTGAAAACCAGGTGATCATTGATTATAATATATTATATTATATTTAAAATTCATGATGATTTTTCAATTATTGACATTGATTTGTTTTGCTCTTAGATACCCAAGGGTCCGTACGTTGGCCTTACAAATAGTTGGGCGAACGGACGAAGAAATATTTCGATTAACTCTCAATTCCTCTGTCCAACTCATGGAGCGACTTCCATTGTTTGTATTGTAAGTTTTTCTTATAATGCAAACTTATCAATATTAATATTATAAATATACATAATTTAATGTTAAGAATGTTAATGTTAAATATCGCTAATTTAATATCAAAGTGTGAAATAAAAACTCTTGTTTAATTTTAGGGGAACGGAGGAAATGATCCAAAGTGAAGGGGTAGCTTTAGCTAAAATGCTAAGCACATTGTCATACACCAAGATTGCGGATTCTTTCTCACAGAAGACATTGAATTTTTCAATCATAAGTTATTCCGTTGCGTTTCTCAAGGAATCTTATTTGACGGTATTTGAATTTGAATCTCACATATATCTTATATAATAACAATATTTATTTTAATTAATATGTTTGGCTAATTATTATTTCTTATAATTCAACTGAATATTCTTTTTTACATTTAGGGATCTTTAAGCACTGAAGATGCTCTCGACTTACTCTCTTCCGACCGAAGATCTCAACACATTTATAAACATCCACTCGGAGTCGCAACAATTGAGAAAATCCTTGATATTTTAGATAAATGGGAAAATTCAACCAAGAGTCAAAATATTCTTGTAATTTTGATTTCACTTCAATTAATCTTTTATATTGTTTAATTTAAATGTTTAATGTTTTTTAATTTAAAGTTAACAATATAAAAATTGAGTATTTTCTCATTTTAGGGTGATGAAACTCACGATTTTTTATCTAAGTTTTGTTCTACTATGTCAAGTCCAAAACGTGGAAAGCGGAACAATATAGTGAAGAAAATCGAGGAATTGAATTTTAAAAATAATCTCCAGTTTATTTGGGATGCATTATCAGAATTCATTGAATTTAAAAGGGCAATTGAATCAGGACAACAAACCCCGGGCCAAAATAATAATTTCATCCCAGTGACAATATTTACTATTTCGTTTTTGGTAAGTTGAAAGATTAAATAATAAAATGTCATGAATTCAATGAAATAAATATATTTCCAAATAGGAAATTTTTAAGGGAAATTATTATTGTTAAGCACTATTAGTATTTTATAATTCAAATTTCCAGCTCATCAAATGTATTTGCGAAGATGTAGAAGCAGACAAAGGATTCAAATTCGATTCAATAGAAAAATTTTTGGAATTTGGTTCAAAAGCTATATTTGATCCAAACTTTCTACATTACCTCAATAAAGCAGAGAATTTCGCCCATGTTTCAGCTTGTATTTCTTCCTTGGTTTCTGTCACAAAATGCATTGAAGACGTTTTCCATTTTTCGATCGACGCATTATCGAACGAAGCCGTTCTTCAACCTATTCATAATGGTAATGTTTCCATTTAATCAAAATTTTAATTTATATACATAATTAACTAATTTCTAAACTATTTACCAACTTGTATAACTGTATATATTTGTAATTAAAGATGAGGCAAATACTGACGCGACGTTTTCCAGACTGATAGGAAATTTTATTTATTTGACCAATTTCGCGTTTGTGGTGAGTTCAAAGAAGATCGAGCTTAGGGGGAAAATTGCAGATAGTCTCCTGTAAGTTGAAATTATTATTAATCTGGTAATTATCTTTTTTACAAATCATAAAAAGTTTAAATTATCTAAATAATTATTCTAATTGGATATTATAGGAAAGTTGTGTCTGGATTTGGCAGATGCGATGGGATAAATAATTGGACCCTTATTGCCAACCTTGATTCCTCTGTTGAGACGATTGTCAAAAATTCTGCTTACCACATCCATCAAATACCATTGGAGATCTTACAAAACGAACTTGAGCAACTCAAATTTTACATTTTTAAGTGTGAACCAGAATTTCTGTAATAATTGCCCTAAATAATGAAAATGAATGTGATAAATCAATTTCATAGTTTTATTTATTCTTTTTTTCAGGTTGGCAATGTTCGAATTTGTCTCGAAAGTTCAATTTGAAGAGAATTGGATGACCTTCTTATCAGTTATCAACTCCTACGTTATGGATAGCTCACAACTTCACGTATAAATTATATTTACAAATATCCTTTTTTAAATTTAATTAAAACTCTTATGAAACATTTTTTTATTGTTTTAGATTGTTTCGACTGGGCTGAAAGGAATTGCAATGATGTTACAAGCATCTGTTACTGTGACTTATTTACCTATTGACGAAGAAGTTTCAACGTGAGTTTTCTAACCTTATATTTATTCTAACCACAGATATTTTATTATTAACATTGTAAGAAAATATGATTCAGTTCTTAGCTTATATTTTATTTATTTAGCTTATTAATATTTTAGATTCGCTATTGAAGATCAGATGAATATTATGATGAAAGATTGTGAGCCGGAAACGTGCAAGAATATTCATTTACCAAGGATGTAAGCTTAAAATTCAATCTATAATTTTTTGGATTATACTTAAAATAATTAATTGATTGCTTAAATTTATAAATAATGATTTTTATGCTCACAGTATGAAGAATGATAAGAAAGTTTTGAACAATACATTGGCAATCGACTTGACTTCTGTTTTACGTTTTCTTAAAGACTTGCTCACTCAATGGCTTCTTGGAAATCAAGTAATATAATTAGTGAAATAAATTAATTAAATGAAATGAAAATCAGGAAAGGTTTTAAGTTTTTTTTGTTTTTAGGTTAAAATCCCTTTGCTGCATTTGAGCGCAGTCATATCATGCTTGGTCAGCGTCATGGAGTATTTTGAAGAACCAGAGGATTATGTCTGGGTTCACTCGACGCTTCTTGAGATCTACAACAATGTTGACAAGGAAGACGAAATTCTATTTGATCATCTCATATACGGCATTTTCTTTTCTGGAGCGAGAATTCCATTGGTATTTTCATACAATATGTTCAATTCTCGTTTTGGTTTAATATTTATAAAATTATAATTTAATTTAATTTATATTTTCTCTTGTTGAATTAAAATGTATATTAAATTATAGGGCGATGATGAGATGGGAGTTCTTGTTAAAATATTGGACAACTCATTCAATAGCAGTTCAGCTAATGTTGGACTTTCTGGGGTCAAAGGTGCTCTTGCTTTTTTGCTCACCCAGCCAGACAATCAACACATTCTCAATGCAATCTATCCAATCCTCCTAAAAAATTCCGAGTTGAGCGAAACGTAATGAAATTTAATTAAAAAATTATTAATATTCAACAATTAACTAATTATTATTAATTTTAACTTACTGTTAGATAGTTGTGAAATAATTTTAATTTTTTCATGTAGACTCAATCATTCCGAGAGTTACAGCATCCAATTGTGGAATTTACTTCTTGTTAGTTGGATTTACAGCCCTTCCTGTGAAATTCATCAAAAAGAGATTCTCGATAGGATCTGTACAATTTTGAGTCCATTAAATGACGTTTATCTTTCTGTTCGTCTCCTTGTATTGAAGGTTAATTTCATTTTAACATTTTATTGTATTTGATCATTTATCAATATTGAACTTTAATTTGCAATGTGTAGGGCCTGAGATTAAAATATCAGAAATTGGTATTGAAGGAAGAGCTCAATAAAACCATTAGTCGATTAGCACTTGAATCAATGAAATCGGCCAATTTGTCTGTTTTCTTCGAATCGGTTAAACTGTTCGGGACCATAGTTTACATCGGTAAATAAATTTAAAATAATGAACAATAAAATTTGACATATTACAAATAACACGTGTACGCGTCTCAATTCGCCATCGTTGTAATTTTTTTTAACTTTTTTCTATTAGATTTCAGTGGTTTTTATCGGAAAATCCTGGAGCCTGAGATTTCGATGAAAATTATGGAAATATTTGAACATTTTGTTCAAATGTAAGTAAATTATCACATTAATGCTTTTTATGAAATTTTGAATTTGAATTTGAATTACTTAATTTTTTTTAAATTAGGCTCAAAAGCGGCGTTCGGACTCGGTGTGAAATTGTTTCTACATTTATTCCGCATCTTGTTTCGGATTTTCTTGCCCCATCAGAAATTATCAATAGAGTCTTGGCTGAATATCTCAATAACCAACAATCAAACCCAGAGTTGTTGATGAAAACGCTTTCCCAGGTAAAATTCTTTCTTGGTGGTGTATTTTATTTCTAACTTTCTTTTTATCTTATTTGATTTCATAGATATTCGTCAAGGCGAGGAATGCAAAGGCCGAAGGGGAAATTATCAGAGAATGGATTATCTCCAACATGAGCAATCTGATTTCAAATCCTGACGTTGAGAGAATTGTTTGGAGTTTGACCACTTTCTTTATTGGAATCTCCCGGGATGATCAAATCTTTTCTCTTCTTCCCGTTGCACAAATAAAAAAAAGAATTCCTCAAGAGAATAGTTTGTTCGGAGCAGCAGTGATCGACTTTTATCATTCTGTACATAAATAATAATTTATTTTTTATTCTAAACAGTTAATATTTTGAAAATATAAATTAATGAAATTAACGTGTAATTTATTTTTGTAGTTGAATATCAAGCAGAAAGAGGAATTTATGGAATTGCTGGGACAAGGCCCATTTCCAGAGGGAGGGCTTAATCCATACAAAGACATTCTAAGCCTAATTGAAATGTCCACTCCAGTTGTTAATTAGTTTCAACGAGGTATTCATTATGATGTAACTGTATTAACTAAATGTATTGTTACCTAGCATTACATTCCTATTTAGGTTTACATTTTTTGTTTAATCACGTATCTGGTCTGAAACCTGATTTATAGTTTTAATTTTTGTGTATGAATCCAATTTAAATTCGTAACTTATGTACCTTACATTAATGATCACAAAATAAGCTCCCGATTTATATATACAATATATATTTATTTATTATTAAATAAAATATATTAAATGTTAAATTGGTTTAAATTATTTCAATGCAATATCATGAATCACGTTATTATTTATTGGTACGAGAATTTCATCAATTTAAGATAATTCTTATTTTATAGCTTGCTTTTAATTTTAAGGATGAAATTAACAATAAGAAATAAAGCTGACCGACCAAATTTTTATTCAATCTATTATTTTTTAACTAGATACATTACATGTTTAGTATGCAAATCTAGAATTTAAGTTTTATATCAAGTTTAAGTAAACTATTTAAAATTCTAACACAACACTTTGGTTTAAGAGGAATCACTTTGTTTGTAATTTAAGAATATCATTAAGTTTATTAAGTATAATCTATTGATAATATTTTTATAATTTAACTCCTACTTCATTATTTTATAAAGTATACACTTTGGCTTCAAAATATGATACCACTCGCATGTCAAAATTATTGCTAGTTTTTTCAATATCAATCATGTTAAGTTTTCATTATTAATTATTAGATATTTAATACATATATACAATACACTCGGCACACGTAGTCGTATGTGTACGCTTAATTAGGGCTTAAACTATTCACTTCTATTTTTACAAATTTTAAAATCGCCTTCACTAATGTAAATTATAATTACATATTTATTTACATTCCTGCTTTTATGTGATAATATTCACAAATTCATTTCAATGAATTTATCAACACAAACGATGTCAGTACAAAACAAGCCTTTTCTAAATATCGAACAAAGGATTTGTTGCCTTCAATGAATGGAACAAAAAATTCCCGATTTGTTCACATTTGGGGTAATTTAAATAAAGGATGAGTTGAATAATGAGTTCGTATTAAATTATCATTATGTCTTTTGGTTAATTTCAGGGTCTATTGTAATTCACTGCTCGTTTTGGATCTAACACGTTTGTATTGGGTTTATAATAGGTACAATATTATTGAAACAGAAGTATAATTATTTGTCTAATCGATTTTTACTATAGAATTTATGTATAATGCATACACATTGACACGTTTATGTAAATTAAACATGACAACTTGTTGAATTAAAAGAACCTGCGTCTGTATGTTTACATTTGTTACTTTAATAATTATATAATTAACCATAAGTAGTACACATGTTGATTAGTTCATAAATGGTAAATGTCTAAGTTTGATAAACCACCATTTGAAAAATAAATTTAATAGAAATTCAGTTTATGTAATTCTATTATACAATATTAGTAGATAATTAGCCGTACGAATATTTTCTTAAAAGCATTGAGAAAATAATTAACATAAATAGCAATTTAATTGTTAACCTTTGAAACTTATAAAACTTAAATTAAAATGATTAGTCCAAATAGAAAAAATACAATTTATTAAATACCAATACAACTAACAACCGGATGTAATGAATTTCAAGGGACCGTATATTTTCGTTCATTATAAAAGATGTTAATTACAAAGGAAGTTAAGATTTTATGCATGTGAATATAATATATATCTAACATATACATATAAAATAAACCTAATAAAATAATAATAAATGAATTACGTAGGTATATGTATTTTAAAGATTATTTTATTTAAAATAATCGGTAATACAAGGCTGGCGTTTAGAATTGAAGTATTTCTTAAGAATTTGATTATCTAATTCCTCAAGATTTAAAAATTAATAAGCACTTTTCTGATTCGGGTAAATTAATTAACATTCAAGTTCTAAGATTGTTAATGCTCTGTGAAGCTTCTTGACATGTCAAAATTTGTGGTTCAATATTGTCATCTTCAATATCGTCATCGTCTTCATTTTCTTCATCTTTGGATAAAAGTTCATCTTCAAGTAAACTTTTAATAATTTCATCGTCTGTGGGATTTTCAGAAATAACAATGTTTTTATCGATGGATACATATTCATTCAGAGTAATGCTTGAAACAAATTCTTCCCATTGACTGAGCAATTTCAAATGTATCGTCATGTACCTCTAACATTCCCAATTAATAAAATTGGCCTTTTTAAGTTCCATCAACGTTACTGCAAACCATGAGTGTTACTCATGATTTTAAAAGTTTTCCTCCAGAACAACGTTGGCCTTTGAAAGTAAGACTTGTCTGGGAGCATTTTGAAAAACAAGCTACATTCATCCGCATTGTAAATGTCCTCTTCTTTGTAATCTTTGGAAACTGATGGCCATTTATTCGTCAGTCAATTGTCAATGATGTCCTGATTCACTCCGCCACTTTCCCCACTTATATCCTTGAAACTAATGCCGTGTCTTTCTTTAAATATATCAATCCAACCTATGCTCAATTCTCCAATTTCCGGCTTGAGTTTCAATTCTGATAGAAAATGCTTCGCCTTTTCAAGTAATATTGGCCCATTAATCGGAACATTTTCTGAGCGTTTTACATTGAATCATTTCAAAAGTGCTTCGTCAAGAGCTGGATAGTTGTTTTTCCGTAATTTTTTTACTTTCTGCAAAATTAATATTTATAATTAAATGAACTTAAATTTTTGTGTTTATTATTTATTTTTAGTATGATTTAATAAAATTACCTCAGAAGTTGTCAAGAAATGTTTTTCTAATTCTGGTCGTTTCTTAATTAAATTTGTTAATGTTGCATTTACAATATTAAATTTTGCACAAATGACCTTTCTTTCTATATTATCATCAAGATATTCAAATATTTTAGCTTTGTCTTCTAAAGATAATTGAGTTCGCTTTTGTTTTGTCATAATTATTTACTAAATTGGTATGAACATTAAGATTTGTGAATAAGGAAGATATTGATACGTATTTAAACCCGAATTCACGCGCTATTTGCGAAAATCGTTCATTATAAACATTGTTGAATGCGGGTGAGGATTTTAAAATCGTCCATTATGTCCTTTGTTTCATTACAACCCAAGTTCACTACTCACAATGCTTTTAACATATCTATTTTGATTCACTATAACCCGAGATTCATTACATCCATGTTAATTACAACCGTGTTTCACTGTATGTAATTTGTATTATTATTATTGTATTAGTTTTCTTCAGAACTTATTTCATATTCACACAAACGGTCACAATCCCATTAAAAGGATATATAGAGTATTGAAATATATTATTAGAAAATATGAATGAAGAAATTAATATAGGTTGTGACAATTATACATTTTAAATGGTACGCATGTATAGGTATTATATTAAACAAAGTTAATAAAGATATGAGTAGCACTAGAGTTTCAATACCCTAAAAATGTATATTTGTGTTTAACAATTATCGAAAACATGACTATTAATTATTAAATAATAAGATTTTTTGGCTTATTTAGGATTCTAAACATTTAGTATTTGGTATTTCATCATATCCAAAATTCATTCAAAATTAACAATTAATAAAACACTAAACAATTTTTCCTACACTAATAAGATCTGATAAATGAGTAGGAGTGTAACTAAATGTATCTAATGGTCATTTTTTATTAATTAAAAATTATTATAATATAATAAGTTATTTTATGGTCACTTATTGCTTGATAATATTATCTTATAATTTTAAAACCGATACCAAAATACTCATCTGTATTAAATTAAACATAGGAAAATTTCCTATTTAAGTATGTACATTACATTAATGAATAAGGATCATGTTGGGGAAAAGATATGATTTAATTTAATAGTATTTCGTTATATGTAATACCTATATAATAATATACCTAGGTATGTATGTATTTATGTACGTAATACATTAATATAAAGTTGTGGTGTATGTAGTATATAAGGAAAAACTTTGTGAAGGTTATTCATTCCTCTTTCAATTATAACTTTATAACATTTCATAATTAATGGCTTCAAAATTTATGATTATACCTTTACCCATATATACAGGTAATAGAGTATACTTAAAAGTATCAAAGTCTTATGCAAGTTAATTGCACTGATCAAAATTTGGAAATTAAGATAAAGCGCTCAAAGTTAATTTCATTACTAAAAAGATTGAAGGCAAATAAAGTTCTAAATTCTACCTATAGTACCTATAAATATGTTATAAATACCTACCTACATTAGTGTGCTAATAAAGGGAGATATGTTTTTTTCATTCACTGACTTACAAATTACGAATTGATGTTTAGAATAAGGAAAAATGGCTGTAAAGTTCTACAAATGATATTAAGTACACTCAGGAGATCGGGAGTTCTAAGTTTACTAACTTTAATTAAGTTCTATAAGTTGTAATTGTAAGGTATTAAGTTAGTATTAGTTCAAAGGAAAAGTATAAATTTATCATTTAATTAATCATTTATGATTCTCCATTATTAGGTTATTTAATATCGAAGGAGATCGATTCGTGTGAGCTTCGTCTTTTAGTAGGAACATCTCATAGGGCGGAAGGAGGCGAGAGGTCATAGTGGAGCGGCCCAGGCGGGTCGTGGAGTAGCTGCAAGTGATGTGCCCTCCCGGGTATTTGCTGCGGATGTTGGTGGAGATGAACCTGGGGATGATGTGGCGGTGGGCAAAGACCTCTTCCCATGATGTCGTCAGCTGGTGTGCAGTGGGTTCTGGGCCCTGGTTCCGGAGTGAACGTGAACGTGTGTCCAGTGGCGTAGATGATCCCATCACTCCGAACGAGCGAGACCGGGACTTGCGTCGGCTGCCGAACCCACAGCCACTCCCCATGGAAGGCGGAAATGTCGGGGACGACGCAAAGCATGCTCTCTTGACATCGGAACATCGTCTCGGCCTCAACGTCCAAGAACCAAACTCTGAGGTTGGGCGAAAAATTTTCTCCTGTCAGTTCAAGCATCGCCACATCCCCACCGCCGTTGATCTGGAAAGAAAAAACAATTTTGAGGATCCATTCACAAACTGTCTATATCTTTCATTCACCACTTGGACATGTGTTAATATCATATTATATGAATACATATCATATAGGTATTAAAGGTGTGTATTCTTACAGAGGAGTTTAAAAGTGAAATACTACGAGGATAGTAAGAGAAACTGAAACTCCGATGGAATTTTCACAAGGACCTGAAAAATCTCTCATATTTTCCCAACCCTCGTTGACCGTATTTGGCACATTTCCTACTTCCCAGACCATCTCAATGTCATTCTTACGTGTAAGCTGTGGACGACGGGGACAGGTGTGATTGGTGCCCGGACAGGACCCATCCCTTCGAAAAATTGATACTCCGCCTTGTCGGTGCTAATTATCGTCCACGAAGCTCCGTCGTTGATCATTTCCTTGTTCGGCTCCTTTGGGCACGGAGTGGCCTATCCAATCAATTAAATCAATATTATATGCCTACTCTAGTTACTTATAGTCCCAGATTCTCTATAAAAGTATTTTACTATTCCTTCACTCCCAGACCTAACATTTTAAAAATATAAGATCTATGTACCTGGGAGTCTAAAATGTTAGCGTAATGCATAATAGGGTAAATACAAAATGGCGTAATTGTCTAGGCGTAATATTAATATGGCTTAAGTAAATAATGGCGTAATGTTAATATAGTATATGTATTAAATACTTACGCGATATTAATATTACGCCATTAAATACGTAAGCTATATTGACATTAAGCTATTAAATACTTACGCTATATTAATATTAAGCTATTAAATACTTAAGATATATTAACATTACGCCATTATTTACTTAAGTCATATTAATATTACGCCTAGACAATTACGTCATTTTGTATTTACCCTATTATGTATTACGCTATAACATTTTACGCTCCCATGTACCTACATATACATAATATGCATATAAGATAATTTATCATTTCACGCGCTCTCATTTTGTTATCTTCAATAAGTTCCCGTCAGTAGATATATTAGTAGATTCCTATATGCGAATACTCATATCATAAATGCAAATATGCCACTCATATCAAAAATATCTAATGACATCTTGAATACTAATTCCATTTTATTTAAGGTGCGCATGAACACACATAATGTCGCAATTATTCATATAGGTAACTTATAACTTTTATGCATATGAGTCATATAACAAGGTGAATGAAAGTTTACAAAATGAATGGAAATTTATCTTATAAAATTGCCATCTGTAAAGACAGGGTAATTCTTTTTTTAAATAGACAATCACATATTGGTCGTACGACTGTACAAGTAAGTTTAAAAATTGTGAACCTAAATTGGTTTGCATTTACTGTGAGTTTATTTTTTGTTGCATTATTTTGCGAGGGTGGTCAAATGAAGGGTATTTTTTGTGAGGGTGAATGAGCCGAAGGAGGCGGTCTACGTTGTGTAGTCTCTTGAAGGAGGGTTGCAACCAAAGATCCTCCCATCCCCCACCTTCGCCCAACTCATTGGCCTCGCTCACAAGTCAACTCGGACCCCTTTTGTCAATCAAACACTCTCAATTGCGGTGAAGTTCCCCATGCATGATGGAAATGAATTCTATCTTCTACAAACTTATCAAATACTTATCAATCAAATATTCATTTACACTCAGATTTATTTCACATAAATATCTAATACATTCTCATCTATTTCCCAACATTACGTCTATCTTTGGTATCTTTGATATAATTCACTATTTTAACTAGAATCTATATTATCTAGAATTTATATTAGATCTATGTGGTTGGTATGTTAGTATGTATATTACGAGTCTTGATAGTGATTTGTTGAATTATTTACATCCTGCCAATCCTCGATGTCACCTCAATCTCGGAGTGACCAACATTAGGACAATATTAGAAATTAATGCTTGGGTAAACTTTGTGTACATTACAGTTTGGATAATTGACTCATTTCATTAAATCCCTTCATTAATCCATAGCTCTGATTCCTCAATTACGTGATTCAATTTGATAACAATGTGTAAGGTATTGAGTCACATACAAATATAAAGTTTTAAAATTATACAATATACTTAATAGGTATTATTTTAAGAGGGTATTTGAACATATGTACACACTCTGTATATGTAAAAATATATAAAAAAAGAGGGATATTTGGACAACTTCTCGGTCGATGAAATTGGGCAAACATGAAAAGATGGTAAAATGGGAAGGAGTTGGAAGTTTGACCAGAAGTACGAAATATTTAATGATTTCGTGGGTTTTTCATTCAAAGTGGGCGGATTCAACATGGTTTATCCGTGTCCGTGTCACGACCATCAATCCCCCTTCTTTTCCATAATAAAAATGTGTATGTGACTAATGTGACCGTATGTACGTGTCCTTTCCACAGGGACCTCAAAAACATCAAATATTCATCTCTCCTGATTTTATGTACCACTGTCGACACATTTTCAATTTTATACAATCCCTGATTTTTTCCCTCTTCATTCCTCCTTGTTTGGATAGATTTATACAGGTAACTATTAACTAACTAACTTAAAGAATACTTTAAAAACTTTAAATTCTATTTATTTCTATATCAATATTTGAATCTCTCAAAATTACATATACTTATAGTATATGTACATATCAATACATTGATATGTACATATACTATAATAATGTATGGATAATATGTATATAAATATTCATTGTTAGACGTTAGAATTTGAATAGTATTAAATGAAGCCTGATAAAATGAGAATCGATTTAATGAAAATCGTGAGATTTGTCGAGATCTTACCTGGAATTGAATGATTCGTTCCTGAGAGAGGCAAAGGTACATTCTCTCCGTATCCTTCATGTAAAAGGCGCATTTGTGAAGTTGAGAAACGGGATCGTCGGCATCCAAGAGAGCCATTTGTTTATCAACCTGTCAATTCATCCAATGATATGTAAATAGTGTAAGTATGTACTTATGTATTGTATAAGGCTATTTCTCATTAGATTGGAGAACCGGAGGATTTACCTTTCTGATGATGAGTCGTGGGAGGGCCATTCCAGTGACACTACAAACGAGCTTCACCATACTCCCGTAGTGAATGTAGCCGTCTCGAACAGCAAACTCCTCCGACTCGGATTCATTGTCGTCTACTGTTGGGTTGAGAAGGAAATAATTCTCCACACATAAACAAATCTCTTCAAAAGCGGACTGATGAAGCGACTTACGGAGTGACTTACGGAGATGAATAGTGAAAGCACCCCATTGTGTCGACGAAGCGTGGAAATTCCCGTTCTCCACATGCAAATATCGAGTACTCACAGTCTGAGACCGAAGACGATTAAACAAGGCAACTTTCGTACCGCTTGCAATGCACACTGAAAATATCAAATTAATCAATCATTCAACTTCACGTTAAATGGGCAAATTGAGGTTTAAACAATGTGGGATTGAAAGTCGTATTTTAAATTTACACTCACAGTCAGCATTTTTGAGAGATTGTTTCTTCTTCGAAGGCTTCGATATCACCTTAATGCGTTTACTATGAAAAAGTCCTATATCTTGGCAATTCCCGTAGTACATTTTGACTGAGAGCATAAAATGCTTTCGTTTATCCGAGTCGGATATGTAAAGGGTTTTGGCTGCACAATATTGCTATAAATGAACCATCGTTAATTTGGGGTTTATTTACCTTAAATATTATTGGTATCTTTTAATGGTGGTTTTAAGGATGGTTTTTAATGGTGGTTTTAATGATGGTTTTAAATGGTGGTTTTTTAATGGCACCTTTCCATTGAGGTCCAACTGCTGCATGTCTTGGTCCGAGTTCCCAATCCCAATGAAGGCACAGAGCTGGGAGCCTTGTTCACTTTCTCCCTCTTTCAGCAGCTGATCTCGTTTCCGACGCCAACCGTCTCCATACAAATAAATGCAAGGAGGAGGGCAGAAGAATCGTTTCTCGTTTCCGTAAGACTTTTGAGCCACTTTGGCATGTTGGATGACAAGAACCATATCCCCTCGATCGCGCAAATATCGTTTCATTGCGTCTCGAGTCAGCCGCTGTTCCTTTCCTCGATAAATCGCAGAACTAATTGACCAATTGGCAAAAATCCCTGAATCAAATTCCATTCTCTTTCCTTCCCAAATCTAATTATTGTAAGAGTGGGAACGCACCCAAACCGTTCAAAAGGTACTGGAGGCGATGGCGTCGGAGGAGTGTGGACCGAATGGGGCATCAAAGCTCCGCCGCCATGCGAGAGGGCAAAATGAGAAGGCAACCCCGTCGGCGACGTCGTCATATGAGTCAAGTGATGTGGATGGCCATGAAGAAGATTCTGGTCGTTTCCATTCATCTTCTCCGGTGGAGTGAGGGACCCTGGGACAAAGCTGCTGCTATGAGGGTGATCTAAAAACATCAAAATCATCACATTGACTACCATTATTTATAACAAATAACAATTATATACACAATTAATTAATCATCGATTAAAATTAAAAGGTAATTTAGGTCTTATAAGAATTTTGAAGTGATAATGATGATGTACAGTACATGTAATGTCCAAAGTGATCAATCCTGGTATCCAGTATAATCTTATGCATAAGTATGTGTAAAATATTGTTACATATATTTAGCTGGTTTAGAGCCTAATGTAAGAGTAGTTTAGTTAAGTATAGTTAAGAGTATCTATATTGATAACTGTATATTAGATATTGTGCATTCATTATATATAGTGCTTAATGTTAGTAATAATGGTAGTGATTGAGTATATCCGATTTGTGTTCCTTGGCTAATTAAGTGTAGTATGAAAGGGCTGTGTGGATGTGGAGTGTATTTCCTGTTCGGATCGAAGGGGATCGAAAAGGAGGATCGTCGAGTCCGGTGGAGGTGAAAAGATGGGTAAAATGTAGAAGAGATGACTGAGTGTTCCTTGTCTATTTTCTTCTCTCTTCGAGTAAACCGGGAGTGGAGGGAACACCTGGGACTTTTCCCATGGATTCTCCCCCAAATACTCAGCCCCAACCCATCCAATACTATGACCTGATACAATTTCCTTCTTGCTCGATCCACACCATTACCTCATCCCTTACTAAAGGTTCCATACTGGATCTAATTTCTAATATATTCAATAAAACCCAGTGACAACTTCGGACTCAACTCCTCCACACATTTTTCATAAAAATAACTCTTCAACTTTAAAACAATATGTGGGAAAATGAAGTTAAATGGACAAGATAGAGAAATTGACAATCATGAAGTTATTGTAAGGTTGTGTGTATAATTAAGGAGAGTGAATGAAGATTCTGGGAATTGGATTCGCAAAAGAAGTCTTGGAATGCGAGTCAGGTTTTTTTCGAGTTCATGAGAGGCTAATGGTTCCAGTTTGGCTCGAGGGCGAAAAGGCTATTATAGCGAATCACCTAAGACCAACGTGTGGACCTAATAGTATTTATTTCATGCCTTGGTTCTTCCAAGGTGTTGGATTGGCCAACAAAATAACTTGCAATTCCTTTCCCCTCAAATCAGATCCTAAAAGAGGAAATCTAAGCAGGAAAATGTAATTAAATAATATCTGGAGAATTGATATTTTCTACCCAATTATTCATATTACATATACCATACATATACATACAATATTGAGTACTAATATGGTAGTGTATAGTAATTATGTTAATATTGAAAAATGTTCTATTCTTTTCATCATAATTTTAACAATAAGGATTGAATTGAAACTAAACAAGAACAACTGTCTCTCCTCCCATCAAATTAAATCGACATCTGTTCCACTCAAACATTCACAATATTACAATGTTGATACATGAGACTGAAAGAGGCTCCCCTGTCATCATCACCCTTCCCATAAAATCCCCATTACATCCATAATGTCTTTTCAAATGAATAGTAAAATGGAAACATTGGCTAAAAATTATAACTTTCACAAAATTATTCCACAATCCTTATTCTAAAAAGACCAATTTGGGAAAAATGGCACTTCAAATCAAATTTTACTATTTTTAATGACATTTCATTTCATCTTATTTTCAATCACTAGTATTAATACTGACGATTAAAAATAATGTTAATGATATAAAATGAAAAGACTATAGTTTTTTTAATGTTTATTACTTGTAGTGAGTCAATTAGCGTAATGAAAAGGTGAAAAAGTACATGGTATGGTAACTGCGTAATAAAAAGGAATGGTTTGATTATTAAAAAGGAAATGAAGGCGTCATTAAATGAAGTAGGAAAGTGATTGTGATCGTATTCATGTTGACCAACGGGGTCATCCCATTCCATATTAATTCCAACTCTCCTCCATCCATATATAATTTAAAAGGAAGAATGAGGCAATTCCTCAAAGCTTTCTATAATAAGAACATCCCTCATTGTTATGATAGGAATCTCTGGCTAGTTAAATTAGTTGATTGAGCGGGGGTTTGCGTCAGGAATCCTATTCTGCCAACCTTGGACTCTGCTACAGAATGATTCTTTTAACTTCCTTCATAAACCTAGGAATCACGAAAGTGAAGCATATGTAAACCCATTCAAATGATGTAATATTGCAATACTTTGTGAAAAAAATTCCCTCAATCGACTTCTTAAAAGTCTATTATTCACAACAGTACACAAGTTTATATTTTGAGTCATTCGATTCTTCCATTTTATAACTCTTCTTATTATTCGTCTTTTCCTCCTTTGAACAAAACCCTGAAGAAATGTATTTTGCAACATTAAACAATTGTTAAGAAACCCTCGTGTTTTGATGTACTATATAAGTACTTAATGTTAATTAAGGCTCCTAACGAGTCAATTTTCCTCGATCAGGCCCGAACCCGAACCGACCCGAAATTCCGGGTCGGGTAAAGCATCAACCCGTACCCGTCAATATATATAACGGGTCGGATCAATTAAAAAACCGTACCCGAATCACCCGACCCGACCCGTATCTGACCTAAACCCGACCCGAATGACCCGATAATAATATAAAGTATAAGAAAATTTATTTATTTGACATTTAAATAATATATCATGTGAAAATTTCTACAAAATATTTATTTGTATAATAAAGAAGTGAAAAAAATGATCATTCATTAATATTTACTCCTTTTGGAAGAAAATGTTTTTCAATCGCTGCATCAGAATGAGAATCCTTGATTTTTGTTTGGTGAACTGATTTTAAATGCCTAAGTAAATTTCTAGTGCTAATTCCATCCATTAATATAATTATTTATATTAACTAACTTATACATACAACTTGGAAAAATATTATGATACGTTCGTACAATTAAAATATGCCGGTATAGTAAAGTTTTTAATTGCGCTGTTTATTTTGTTTATATGATATATGACCCGACGGGTAACCGAATGGGTTATATTGAAAACCGTATCCGTACCCGACCTTTACCCGAGACTCGGGTACCCGTTAGGAGCCTTAATGTTAATAAACCAATTGGTCATTAATTTCAAATCTTCAAATCTACATTTGTTATAAAAAATTTTTGAGTTTTATGAACGTTCCTAATAAAGAATTAGATATTAAACATTACAGGGAATTGAATTGAAGTACAATTACATAATAGTAATTTAGAAATTGGAAGTGTGTTCAATTAAGGTCAACATTGGTCTGTTTTTAGCTGAGTGGAAGAAGATTGTTCTAATGTGTAGGATGATTGTTTCCTTAGTTATAAGAACCTTTAAGTGATCTCCAATGGCATTTAAGAGTCTTGTGTTTGAGGAGGTTATGCTCAGCTGAGGGAAGATGGATGAAGAGGGGAAAACTCCGAGGGCCGTCGTCTCATCGTCTTCAGCTGTCGAGTTCCCACTGAGACTTTCTCCATACGAAATCCTCCATTTCCTTTACACTAACTTTCTGAGATGGGTTTCTTGCTCACGAGAATTCTTTTTCTACTAGCCCCATATGACGTCCTAGGATCGATCGTCGTGCGAACTGGTCCCAGCCAATTATCTCTCCAACGACTCTATGTTTCATGAATTACTAATTTACAAACTAAAAGAACTCCATTCAATAAATAAGTGGTGGAAGATATATTGGGACCAATTCATGATCTGTATAATTGTAGTACTTATAACTGTAGAATACAGAATACTCATAATACACAGATACATAAATTAAGGAAAATTAGAATATGTAATGTACATTAATGCCATGTAATTTATAAACTAACTAATAGTTTAAATATGATAAATTCCAATTGTAAGCATTGGGAAATAATCTCGATGCTAACTTATATGACTAATTGGGAGGAAATAAAGGATTAGGTGAATTTACCAATATGTAATATACATGATTGTAGTGTAATATATTGGTAGATATATAGATTATAATGTTAAATGTGTTAATATGAAAACTCATGGTCTTAAATGAGTTATATGTATAAAATAAGTATTAGTTGTGGAAAATGATTTAAATGTTTTCACCTGGACCCTTTTGACCGAAGGAGAGATGATGCCGGTGAGTGAAGGAAGGGGTGAAATGGTAGGGAGACGTCGGGTCGAGGAAAATGGGGAAATCCTCGAAACAAATGTCAGAGGCGGTCAGGGGCCGCGGATGAATTGGGGTTGACGACGAGAGGCCAAGTGTGGGGGGGAGAGGAGGGATCCTCGGCTGGAAACTGTGCGGAAATTGACCATGGGATGATCCAAGAGACATAAAGTTCATGCTGCCACACTTGGAATAATTTTTTCCTCCCCGATATTCGGAAGGAAAAGGGTTTTTTGCCACACACTCATCTCGCCCCTTCCGGGTAAAAGATCCCCATATTGAGTCAGAATGATGTATCCAAGAAATTTCCAATTTGGTTCAAAGGACTGGCAATACATGTAAAGGGGCCCACTACCAATGATGTTATTATTCTGCTCGATGTCTAAAAAGATCCTTGATCTTCTCGACACTGACTCGAAGGGGTGAGAAGGGCGTTTGATGTTGATGGGGAGAGAGGAAAGGGAGGACTGGAGGGCTTGGAAAGCTACTGTTGCTTTCACGTGTATTGTGGCAGGTGAAGGGGGCAGTGGAACGGATAGGAACACAACTGCGTGTCCGCACTCATGTCATTGGGAGGACCCGAAACTCGCTGCGAGGGAGGATACCCGGATGAGACGATATGCGCACAAAGTGGAACTCCCTCCTTTACTCAAATCTCTACGCTATTAATTAGCCATTCATTTAAAATTAAAACTAAATTAAAGGAACATATCGTTAAAAGTTTCTTTTATAAGAAAATATTAAAATTGATATTAATCAATTCATGTGCCATACAATAACATATCAATGTAATATACAGGTATACACTAGGAGATACTTTGGTTTATATTATCTACAGATATAGGATACATTTATGTAGATATTATTTGTGGAAGGATATCTCTATTAAGTCATCAGATATTCCGAGTGTTATGAGATGAAAGGAAAGATTAAAATAAAAGGGTGAAAGCAGGATGAGTTATTTTGAAGCACGTGACTGAGGTTTGGTTAAATCTCCAATTGAAGTGGGGAGTTAAAATATGAAAAAAGAGATTTATTCAGTGTGAGCCGCCTGAGTATTTAATTGAAAAAAGGATTAAGAGGAAGAGGATTAAAGGGGGGCGTCCTTGTGTCCTCAAGTGTTGGCCATCGTGTGGGGTCTTCCCCCCGGCCCTACGGATTTCCGCGTTAAAAAAGAGATTAAAGAAGGGCGGATGAAACATCATCAGCTGCTCCATCGACCGAGGGACTGAGGGGCAATCGAATGTTTTGCCAATAATGTCACAGGTGCAGATCTCAATGAACCTTCGCACTCATCGGCCCACTCAGCCCACATCCAATGGACCCGGGTGATAATGAACTTTGGGGTGAGGGAGTAGCCCTAGTTTTCAAGGGGCGCGGAGAGAGAGAGTCAATCATTCCCCTGTTTACAGTCCTCTTAATTATGAGCAACACCTGTCCTACACGGGTATTTTCCCACACTCCCCCTCCAGCCCTCATGAAGGGAAGGGGAAAAGCTCGAACCATTACCAACGTCTCGGTGACCCTCACAACACTTGCCGCACCTAATTATTTACCCATTAGATTCCTATCAATTTACTCTTCTTCATCTCTGGAGTGAAACTTACTTTCTCTCCCACTTTTTTCTTCTCACCCCTTCCAATGAACCATCACTCACATGGACCAAGTTTTCTTCAACCTTTTCATCAACCAGATAAAAAAACCTTAGTTGGTTAATATTAGGAAAATTTAGCAATCTTAATTATTTTCTAACAATATCTTTCTCTTATACATAAATACAATATATTATTATGTACTTGTACAAGGGTCTTATAAATCTCTCTCTTTTGGTAATATCAGTAGCTAATTGTAAGTATGTAAATGCAGTGATAATAATAAGAGAATAAATGCAATGATGGTAGAAGATAAATGTAAGTAAAGGGAAATGATTTACCTAAATTGTGTAAAATTGTTCCAATTGGCTGTAAGGTGTGTTTGAAATGATGCCGTCGATCGTCGAGAACGCCTTGATGTCTTGGATTTGAGAGGTCGACAGGGATTGGACTCGAAACCAATCCGTTGGGTGAAATGCCGGGTGAAGTGACGGACCCAAAGTCGACGTGTCCATTGAGACTCATTCCCTGAATGTGAGTTGGACCACAATTCTGTGGATTCCCCTGCTGTTCCCCCTGCACGCACATCTCGCTCTGTAATGAAAGATCCGATCACTTTACCAATTCACCACGTCAAAACGCCCTAAATAATACGCTTTCTCCCCAACCTGGACCTCTTTAGTGTTAATATATCAAATCCAGTCACACTTCATTATCTAACAAAGGTCGAAAACAACATGTGTTATTTATGAACTCTTTCATCATGGGCAATCTCTTTGCTCCTCCTCTCATCAATAATAAATTTAGTAGTTCATAATAGAATAGCATTTATTCATACACATAATATATTCATATACAAGAATATAAGGTATATATGTAACAATTGAATATTTCATAAATTCATGCGGTAAATGTAAATTTAATAATTTTTTCAAATTATAGTCAAATTGTATCAAAGATTTAAATCAATAAAACTTGTGTAAAATATGTAGTATTTACACATATGTTAATCATACATGGTGTTTGTAAATAATGTTTATTTAATATAAATCTGAATAAATTATATCGTAATTGAATTAATTTAATTGATAGAATTAATTGAATTAATTGGATATATTTAGTGGGTTGAAAAAGAGGTCAATTTAATTGGTCATGGAAAAGAGCATTTGGTGTATTAAAAAAGGTATAGTAAATAAAGATAGTTGTTACCTGGTGGAGATAATATTGGTTTACACTTCCAGGAGTACTCGGAGGTTCAGTGGGGCTCGTAGTAAAGGGGGTTAATTGATGATCTTGAAGCGACGTTGTGTCCCAGCTGTCTGCAGGTGTTGCATTGTTGGGACCGGAAGGCTCTCCCCCTTCGTATGAGCTCCCCAACCCAAAATGATACTGGCCCTTCAAAAAACGTTTTTTCCATTAATCCCTTTATGACTTGGAAGACACAAGGTGAGTTCACTGGTTGGAATCACTTCCACTTCAGACCTTCAAAAGGCCTCATCATTTTTCTCATCCTCCCATTAATACACCAAAAAACGGTCCCTGGATGCTCCCTACCCATTATGTAATACAATACAGCCATGAACATCCTACACATACATCTAGATATTTGTATTTATGTCATACCTATTTATGAATTAATTGTTCCCTTATTAATTTTAATTGAATCCAGTAATAAAATCATCAAATGTTCCTTAAATATGGTTATATTATTGTACTACATAGTAGTATTTATATTTATATAGTATAATGATATAAAGTATTAGAATATTTGTTAGAAGTGGAAAGGAAGCGTAACTAAATAGTTGCAATACTTTTTAATATTAGATGATTATGATGCATGGTGTTGAGTGAGAAGTTTGGTAATTGTGAAAAGGATTTATTTCCAGGTAATATGACTTCATCTGACTGGGAATTGAATGATCATTGATTGAGATTTGGGGAAAGGAAATGTCGTCTGTGTGGTGGAATCTCATCTGGTTAATCTGTTCCATCATCATAGAGTGGGAAACCGCAAAGAGTTGTGTCAGTGAGACCGAGGCGGATCGTGATATGAACTCCGACTTCTGGCGTACTTGGAGAGATTCCTTCGTGGGAATTGATTCGCTCACTCTTCAATTCGGCGACGGTGTGGGCCATCCCTACACATCCACCATGTTAAGGACTCTGGAGGAAGTCCGAGTTTGGATCGTGGGAAAGGGAAATGTTTCCTTCGGATTCCTATCCTGCCTTTGACCGACCTCGTCATAGATTCCCTAATCGGTCCAAGGGGGGAAATGAGACCTGGAAGTGTGGAACATTACAAGAACCGAGAGAGAATCTTGGATGGAGATGATCTGGACCACACATTCGCATTTTATAATCTATTCTGCACAAAAGGGAGAGATTTTATAATCCTTGGTCCAGGCATGCTTCAGCCACCCACTGTCTTCAATTCCCTGCTGTGACCATTCAAAGCCTATTAAACACCGGAATGACGTCGATCTCTCAATATAATACATAATATATCAAATGCTCGGTATGGAGATGACTTCTTAATAAAACCTTTTCTCACCTATATCTGTGTAAACAGGAGGGAGAGGTGTGCCAAGGGAAAATGAATGACATTGCTTCTCAAAATTCTCATTCATCCTTTTTTAACTTTTTATCTATGAATTACTATTATGTATATGAGATGATTTTACAGGGCCATTTGATGTAAATTCTCTTTTAAAGAATTCCATTCATAAATTCCTGGTGTAAATTCTGTTTATTTGGAAATGTCCTAACTTTTATATGAGCTAACCGAAATGAACTTTGGTGAATTGAAACTTCTAAAACAATTATTAATTAAATGTTGATATTGTAAAATTGATTAAAATTAAAATATTTAATCGTAGATTATATTTAATTGTTAACACGAAACATGAAAAGAAACTCACCCAAGGAGAAGCGGCTCTTTCTGTTGGATCCATCACCACTGGCATGCTGATTTTAAATCCAAGTTAAAGCAAGCCCAATCAATTGGAACTCGTGAACAGAAAAGCTCTGAATTGTTCTCTCTTTGATAATCCAACACAATTTGTTTTTACTCCATGATTTTAAGTCAACCTTTGAACGTCTCACAAAATCCCAAGAGATTGACTAATACGTGAAAGTGCATTCGTGTCAACTCGAATTTATTTTCTTCCCAATATAAAATAAAAGGAAACTGGGTTTTTTCAAGGAAACTGTTCCTCTAAAAAAACTGTTAAATGGATATATGTAATTTCGGCATGAAACAGGTTGGAGATTTCCTTCACGTCCACCTCTGCCCTAATTACATAATATGAACCCTTCTGGAACTGAATTGGACAAATTTAGGTACGTGTCTCCTTTGAATCCGCCGAAGAATAGTTGGTCATGGAAGGTCTCTTCACTTCTTCTGGTGGAAAAACGAGGACATCCGCCAATTTTGAGGGTCGGTTTTGTTGTCTCAGAAGTTTCGCTCTTCTTCTCAACCAGATCGTTTCTTCATCCATGAAAATACTTCAATTTCATGTGTACTGACCATTTCATTACGACTTGTCTTCAAATGAGTTAACACCTCTTTAGCACTTCCCGCTTGTAGCACTTGTTCCTTCTAGTAAAACTCTTCTAATAAAATCCTTCTTCTAGAAAAATTCTTCTTATGTACAACTTCTAATGGACAATTTCTCATGGACAATTTCTTCTGGACAACTTTATGAAAATTGGTAAGAATGTGAGCTGGATTATTGAATGGGTTTGATGTTAAATTGTTTAATTAATTAAAGATGTGAATGATGGGAGGTTTAAAAATGATGTTGATGTGGTTATGGTAAGTGGAAAACTAAAGCAGAGTGGTGAGGTAGTTGCTTTGACTCCTTCTGCTGACCACCCTGTTGGCCTCCCATTGTAGTCTTTCTCGTTCCCATCCACTCAACCATTGACTCCGTTTCCCTTACGAGGAGGAGTTGGTCGATGCCAAGACGCTCGCCCCGACAGCCCACGTCTCAAGGGGACCCAAGGCTGAGAGTCAACCAACCCGGCTTTCCCACAAACAACGAACTCTCATTACCGTTCCGGGCCAATTTATCAAAAAACATCCAATATTTACAAACTCTCCAATTTCAACCATTTCCACAAATTGACATTCTTCCTTGTTTGCAAATTTGGAAAATAATATTAAAATTGAGGATTGATGAAATTTCACTCTTGAATTTAGTCAAATAAATCTAATCCTTGATAAAAAAAATCAAAGTGTATGTATCGTATATGATTTTAGTTAATAGATACATGTGATTTAGTTTATAGATTTATTTTAGATTTAGTTAATTGATTTAATTTAGATTTAGTTAGTAGATTTATTTTAAATTTACATTTAGTTACAGTATTTAATTATTAATAATGTTAAGGTAAATTTTACTGATTTTGTATTTTTTCCAATGTGAGCTATGTATAAGGAATGATGGGTTTGTAGTGAATGGGATTGTCCGGGGCGAAGAAGGCGGTGGCAGGAATTGTCATTGGTCTTGGGAAACAATGGTGAGGCGGCGAGAAGTTGTGAACTAAAAAATGGCAAAGGAGTCTTGCTCGCGTGGCGCAAGGGGAAGAGCGACACTTTGAGAGATGAGCTTCACGCCTAATGATGATTGCACGGACCTGAGTAGGTGTTTACGAGAGTCCTGGGACGCGCATCTCTTCCTATTATCCATGCCTCCTTACCCTATGGTGAGAATTACTCATTGATTGTCCAGGTTCCATGATGTAATGATGCGGGCGGGTCGAGGAGTTCTCACACTCCGGCATGGGGTCAAAAATGGCACGTAAGAAATTGGTCTTTCTCGCGTTCTCACACATCCACACACCTCATGGGTGTACACTGTACACGCAGGGATGCAGTTCCTCCACTCTGGGCAGGTTGAGGTACGTAAAAATAAACCTTTCCGGTCCTATTGTTCTTCCCTTGAGCAAAAAAGGGGTAATAAGGCAGCATTTGCCTTCTCAGGCCGTGGACCTCCACATTAAAGCGAATGCTCAGTGAACCGTCCGGGAGTCGTTTGGGCCATTAATGAATGAATCCTCATTTGGGATCGGTTGAGTGGGCAGAGATCGACTCCGCCTTCAAGAGCCATCAATTGATTTCACGGTTGTTGCGGGCTGAACAGCCTTGTAATCGAACCTTGGGTGGCAATCCATCTCCCATAAGACTCCTTCCACGCTTCAGGACCGGAAAGATGAGGAATTTGGGAGCGAGATGAATCTGGGGCTTAATTGATTCCAAATCTCCCTTTCGAAGAAATCTTCCGGCGGTTGGAAAAACAGAAACGACCGGATGCCCTCGTAAAAAACAAATGTCCAGACGACCTTTTTATTTCCTTTCTTAATTAGACGGAGGGAAGAAACAAAAGCGAAGGATGAAAAACCTCCCTTTCTTATCGGACCCTTTTTTCTCGATTTCGGAAGTCGGAGGTTGTATATTTCATTGAGAGGTTCGGTAATGGGGAGCCCTTTTCCTCAATGAACCTGCTCCATCAACCTGTGATTCAAATTCAAATTGTTTCCGCCTCATCATCCTTCATTTCTCCCGGGGCGACGAAGGCTTCCACTTTTTCCACAGTGGAAGTTCCACTGCAAAGTTCCACAGTGGAAGTCCAACCACACGGCTTTGTCTGCCACTGCCAAGACTCAGGAGGAAATCATTAGAATGAGAAAGTGGACGTTCGTTTTTAAAGACCTTTGTTGACGTGATGGTTTGAATAATTCTACTTCAATCATTGTCTCTCACAATCGCCAACCTTTTAAAAAGGAAGTGGAGATGAAGAACGTGTCAATTAGAGGACGAATTTAAGTGGTAAATTGAACTTAATGCATGTTAGTCTGAATGTGTGGGGCATTGTGAGTGCAGAATGGTCGCCGAGGTTCCAGAGGTCTTCAAGCTGCTTGTCTTGCTGTCCTTTGTGGAATTGGAGGAGAAGAAAGGAGTTCAACTCCTTCATTAAGTGAACGATTTTGGGTGCCTGAGAACATTTCCTTCGTTCATTTAACTCGTCCAAGTGGGCACATTGAAATGGTATCGTGCAGGCATTGTTGAGCCATTACATTTGTGTGCCTTTAAATACGCACGTAACGACATGGTTTCTCTCCTCCCTCCACGACCCCATACTAACATGATACATCATATTCAATTCTCCTCGACTTTCTCACGACGCAGAGTACCACTAGGGCTCCTAATCCACTTGGTTGAGAAAACATTACCAAGGAGATTATGATTAAAAACTCCTGATCTTAATCTATATATATATGTATAAAAGATACATATTGTATAAGATACACATCACCCACCAGAGGCCCCAATTACTCCTCATTCCTAATTATATTTATTCCGTTGTTTACGTGGGACTCGAATGGATTCATTCACATTTATGCAAACCATTTTCCATATCACATCCAGATCCGGCCGTTTCCCCAATTGTTCCTTTTATATCACCCAGGATCTTCAATCTCTGCCCAACATCAACTTTTAATATAATGTAAAGCATTATCGCATTAATGTATCGATGGGGTTATCTGGAATACTAAATGAAGAATTCCATCCCTGTTCATCGTTCTCAACGACGACTGTCGACAAAGGGAAAAGCTCCAACAGTGAAAACAAAAGATTCCACTCTGTGTCTCCTCATTAGAGAAATTTGATTGTAGTGGGTGATTTAAATTATTCGCTTCCTCTTCAAGAGCTCTTTAACTTCCCATTGTTCTCCCCACACTTTAATGCCGATGAGAGGTGAAAAGAGAAAGGTAGTTGGAGGTTTAAGTAAACTCGAGTAAACCATCGACCCTATATTAATAAATAAGTCCAATTATAAGGTGTAATTTAATAATAAAAAAATACTCAAATTGTTCACAGGTTCACTAATATAAAATGTTGTTTATTATATTGTCAGTATAACCATATCGCATTCTCTATTTACATATACCACTATTTACATATATTGGTAGATAGTAGATACATGTACACTTGCCTTTAGTTACTATGATAGTTAGATTGTAGTAAAAAATATTTGAACATTAGTAAAATAATGGTTTCGTGGATTAAATTATTATAGGAAATAGAGTATTATAAACCAAAGGTTGATCGTTCCATGATGAGCCTGATAGTGAGACTTTTGACATCAACTGAGCACTTTAAGAGTCAAGGAGGAGTTTGCGGTTGAACGGAGAACCTGTTAAGTTTCCGGTCTTTCAAGAATCACACACTTCTTTTCACTTCCGTTCAAGGGGCATGCATGTATTCACAAATACACATGTAATATTATAAATTATAAGTACATATATACATATATATATATATATTACTTATATCAAGAATCCAAGATGTGTATGATTTGGCCCAGGTTTTAGGTCCAGCTTTTCCTTTAAAAACTACTTTTAATTATCTATAGTATAACAATTATGTTTTTTAATATTTTAAACAGTGAGTTATTTGAAAGTAGGAGTGTATTGACATGTTAGCGTAGTTATACTCTAATACATATGTAGCATGCATAGATCTACGTATGTGTAATATATAAATATATTTATATACCTAATTATATAGTACAATTATATGGTACAAAAAACACGTATTATTTGACACTATGGTACAAGGTACAACGGTACAAGTAGACAAGTATTGACGTGTATTGTGTCGCTGTGTGCATAAACATAAAGAAATCATCTCCAATTTAGACATTAACTTTTAGTTATATACCCGTATTAATTGAGAGTATTGTTAAAATTATGTATAGCTCAAGAACATGTATTAGGAATCATAAAGAGAAATAAACATAATAATAAATAAGTTGTTGAATAGTTATTGTATGTACGCGTAAATAACCTTTTGGTACACAAAAAATGTGTATTATAGAAATGTGTACAAATTGCTCATTACTCTTCCCTACCTATATGTAATATCTAATAAGTATACCTTGCCGTAAAAGTCAGTATATACCGACTTGCATTGTATCGTACATCGTATCGTATTCTTATAATTTGAGTTAATGCGTATCTAATGAAGGTGAGTTCAGAACCTCTCACATTTGTGTAGTTTTAGAACTTCCGTTATATGATTATGATTTCCCTGTTCCTTTCTCTATTCAGAGTTTCAGATTCAGTTCAGACGATTGAGGGCAAATCTGAAATTAAAACACACAAAATTCTCAAATGGTGATAGATTTATATTAATCTAATTCTCATCCTCAAAGCGACACTTTCTCCTCCTTATATAAAATAAAACCCAGGAATTAAAGGTAGTTCAAAGTGTATTTGTATAAATTAAAATGAACAGTTAAATTCCTTCAAGCTGGCAAAAATTAGATTTTTAATATATTTGTTCAATAAAAATTGAATTATACAATTTGGAATTGAGGACGATCCTTAGTTATTTCCTCATCAGCATTTCCTGATCATGTAAGGTTCAAGATTTGTATTCAGATTTGCATTGGGATTTTGTACAGAAATTCTTACTAATGTTATTTAAATTAAAATGGTAATTAAAAGTGTGCACAGGGATACATATATAGATATTAATTATATATACAATTATTTGGTTAGTTATGTTGTACGTATTTATCATATAAGCCTATTATGCTAATTGTTTAAGTTGGGAAACAAGTAGCTTGGAATGTGCATTGAGTCGAAACTGAGAAAGTCATTAAAAGAATAAATCTCCCATTCCACATGCATTTGTAAATGGACAAATAATTAAAAAGACATCTATTTCCGTTTTGGGTAAACAGGTTTGTTGTGTAGGAGTTATTAGCTATGTGTATAACTTATGGGTGTTTCAAGCATTGCAACACGGGGTTTTGGTTCTCTTATCGGTTAAATAGAATCTAAAGTTCAAATCATTACATAAGAATAATTCATCAAATTTGCATGTTTGATGATTTTGAGTGTAAGAGGGAGATGGTTATCCAGTAGCTGTAGAAGTCAAATAACAAACTCACCGACTCCTCCACATAAATACACCAATATTGATATGCATTGGATTTTGAAACTTCCTCGAACTTTATCTGATGAGGTCGAGATGTGGAGCGATAATGAGAGTTTATTATAAAGGTAAGAGCCGATGAGCCTTTGAAAACTCCTCAAATCTGGTGGGTTTTAAAGGGACTTGTACAATCTTGATATCAGAAATAAAAGGAATATAAATTCATATGGAACGATATGAAAACTCGTTCCCATGAAGTCAAGAAATTATCGCAAGGACGGAAAATAAAAAAGACATCGTGGGAATCGCAACCGACTTACTACCCGTGAGAACAATGTGAGTTGCACACATTTGAGAGTTCTCTGAGCTCCTCTTCATCTTATTACCTTCCTCTGTGCCCACTTCCACCCACACTCACCTGGCTCAAGAGCTCTTGCCCACAAGAGCCCTTTTAATTATTAAAACCTCCTTCCACCAAGAACCATCCAATTCCTCAACATTATCATTATTCTCATGTAATTACGTCTTAGACTCATAATGCCCAGTAATTAGCTACAATGACCAACCAATATTAATTCATATCACTCAATCAACTTTACTTATTCGACCTGTCCAAATTAATTAATTTTCCATCCTTTGACATTTCCCTCTTCGACAATGTTAAATTTACTAAGAATTTCCTCAATATTAGGATTTAAACATTTTCAAATAAGGAATTTTAACGTTAATTATTATTAACACTAATTATTGTTAAATTAATTAAAAATACTCAAATTGATATTATCATAATCAATAATGAATGAACCTACTAGATAGTAGTTACAAATAGACATATTGTCATTTGATTCATTTAAATTTGAAGACACAAATTGTCCATTTTTATGATTAAAAATTTGTTTCTTTATTTTACATGTGGACAAATGCTAAACTTATGTACAGGTCGATAGTAAATACATAGTACATGTATGGGAAATACAAATATGGTATGTGTATAATATTACTTAGGTAACTACTAACTACTTTACTTATTGTAGCAAGGCGGGGACCTCGCGGCCCCCGCCAAGCTCCCTCGTGATTATAGCGTCCCGGATTCGCTCCTAACGATCCACCTGAAACGGATATCTAATCAATCAATGAACTATTAGACTTTAATTGCGAGTGGCTCACTCAATTTATTTATCGAATCTCTGAGTTGGGCATAAGCTGTGCGAGCTTAATGTCCGGATCCCAACTGGCGTGTTGGAGAATTTGGTCTTGTTTAATTCTCCTCCGATGACTTACAGTCATAAGATAAAACGGGGCCCTGAGAGTCTGATTCAGCATGTCACACCCTGCGACTCATGCTTACAATATTTAGCTATTTTCTACTTAATGCATTTGTATTTGTATGTGTACCATATGTATGTGGTATGTTGGAAAACAAATGTCTTCCTCTTCAGGCACTACAAAAAGGACAAGGGTGAGGAAAAACGAGATTCTCGCATTAATATTAAAGGGGCGAAATAAGGGTCTGCGTGAGTTAATCATCGTGAGAGGGGAAGGCCATGGAGCATCTAAAACAAAAGCATCTAATCAAAAGCATCTAATGCTAAAGCATCGAAGTATAAAAGCATATACTGAGAATGTTTACTCTATTCGTGTGCGCTTGGGTGGGCGGGATTGGTTTAGGCGGGATTTCATTCTTGCATTTATTATTAAGATTCGATAGATTGTCATTATTATTTATTATTATGGGACGTAAAATTGACCCCAAAATTGAAGGAATGGTCATTGCTTTTTCAAAAATGGGCCAAAATCCCCGTGTTATTTCGTATGTATTATTTAATGACAATATTAAGCTTTCTCTGTCTGGAATAAGAAATATTCTAAAATGCAAAGGTAAGAATTTAACTCGAAAACAATTATATTTCATTATAAAAACAATAGTTCATAAATTTTTATAAAAAAGTAAAAAACGTGAGGCCAGAAACAAAGGGATGCCACCTCCACCCAACCAACGACCTCGTCTGAAAGTCACCCGTGAAATGCTCCAGAAAATCCGTCGTTTTTGTCTGCGAGAAAATCCTCCTTCTCAAAGGCAAATGGCAATCTCCCTAAACATATCCCCTGCAACTGTGTGTAAAGAAATCAAGAAAATGGAATTACAAAAGAGAAAGAAGCCCCGTGTTCACAAAATTCTCCCAAGACATTTTGAAGTAAGGTGCCGTACTACAAAAATTCTCCAAAAACCCCTTGAAGGAAGAAAAGCAGAATTCATGGTTACCATTAATGAAGCTCTCTTCAGCCTACAAGATTGCAATGGCCAACGAGCAATTTGTTATGTGAAGAGTGGAGAGAAAGTGCCAGGAGATTGGGTGTTCACCAAGAAAGAACATTTCGGGAAAAAGTT
>JAQGBZ010000191.1:0-120448 GCA_034687125.1 Neelides folsomi | reverse complement strand
TTTTGTGTTATAAGAAAATCCCATGCATTTTAGACGAGTACCACGTGACCAATCCCAATGTCTCATTTCACAAAGATGACCCATATGTAACAATTCGCATTGAGCTGTGTGTTAAATGTGGGAGTGACAAAGCGTAGCTGGGGATATTCGAACCTTCGGATCGTCGTCATTTAAGAGAACCACACGCTTTCTCGTTCACTGACTATAATAGATTCCTACTCATGGAACTATACAAGAGTGTGAGAGCCAGGAAGCATTAAGTCTCTCTTTAATATTCACGTCTTAATAGGAAGTCCTTAACCCGTCTGTCCTCGAATCCTTTGCCTCCTCATACCTTTTCGTGCGAATCTTATGAATTGATTCACTTCACTTCGTCTCTAAGCTCACGATTATTAAGTGAGAGAGCTCTTTGAAGAGACCTGCTTTAGAATCCCTAAGTATCAACTCAGGAATTCCTATTTATTCAGGATCCATTTTCCTCCTCATAAAACCCGAAATATTTGCAACGACATTGTAATGTACTTGAAACGAGATAGTCTCAAAACATCATTTACAGCCTTCAACTTCTTTCACTTTAAATATCACTGTTTAATTTAATTTCACCTCTCTACAAACAACTTACATTCTGAATTAAGAATGAATACATATTCCTAATATTAATTAAAAGGTTGAATATTTAAAAGGATAATTATTTAAATAATTACATGGGTTTTTAAAACCCAATATATTTAAAACTGATTCGTTCTAAATGGGTTCTTACTTATTATTATTTTATTAATTCCTTTATCGAATAAAATATATTGTATTTGTATATGTACAAAATGGCCCCATTTCTTATTTTTCGCTTAAGTAAGTTATTATAATATTTGATTCCTTTCACATTTTCTAATTATAAGAAATGAGGCTTAATAGGAGCTCAATAAACTAATATGATAATGATACCACGATTCTACTTGATTGAAATTGAAAATCCTGCTTAAGTCCCTTAGCTTCGTCATATTCTTCTCATGCTTAAATAATTAATATAATGGGGAAAATAAAGGATTTGCTTAGAATTTACTTTGAATTGTCTCTGATTTAGTAATTTTGCATTTATGAAATTAAGGTCCACTAATCACATTATAAAGAAATCATGGAATAAAAATGCCGTGACCAATCATACAAGTAGTTATAAGAGGAAATTTAACATCCTGACTTGGTATACATATAAGCACTTGCTAATGTACATACTTATGTAATGGAAAAGTTGTTTGAGCCAATGTCCGTACATTCTCTACACGAAGGAATGAGCATTGATGAAAAGGTGGGAAACGTGAGTAATGGAGGGAAGAAGGGAGACCTCATAATTGGCTAACGGACTGGGTGCTTGACTTTAAGTATGACTTTTTGAGTTTGCGATGACTTCCTCCGCCGGTCTTCCAACCAACACATTTGTTGGTGCTCGGAGTCCCTCGGGTTTTTTTGGACTGCCCTCGAATGCTGGGCAGGAGGATGATGATGAAAGTGGGTGGACAAGGCAGGATCGCCCGAGGAGACTTCTATATAGTAAAAGGGAATGAGCTCTTGGAGTGTCGCGCTTGAGTCTGAGAGAACTCAGGTGTTGGTTTTAAGGAAAACCATCCCTGCCTCCCAAGCCTCCCACTAACAGTCATCGACCCTCAGCAGCCCATTTACAACCCCACGTTTCTCGACTTCACATTGAAGAGTACAAGGGTCACGAGGAACGGCAACGTGCATATTCAAATCCAGCGAGGACAAAACCACCAGATAGAGGAACATTTTCTCTCTTACCTCACCAGGCCTCATCATACCTCGATGATTCACATTTTGTGTGAGCCACAAAATGAGGATTTCCGAAGCGCCTTCAAAGAACGGATCTCTTTGTACTAATAAACAGATACACAAAATGGTGGGGCTTTGATATTGAAAAATTATTTGCTCAGGATACCCATATGTATCATCCACAATGGGCGGAATTCCACTGGAGGGATACTCCGAGATTAAGAATATTCAAATTCCTCCCAGGTCGAACTCAATTCCAGAAATCCATTGCGATTAAGCCATTCCAATCCTCTTCCTACTATTGAATAAACACTCCATTTCCTCTACTTTTAATGAATTTCTAAACGCCAATCCAATATTTCAAAACATACCCCCGAGCCTCACAATATAATTGTTAGGTCAAAATGCAATTTGAGATTTGAGGCATTCTTAGAATAACAGCATTAACAAGATTAGGGGCATATAATTAAAGATATTGTAAATTCTCGCGGAGTTCTAACTAGGATAGAAGTGCCGGGTGCGAGAAAAAAAGTGTTTCTTGCCACGTTAGAGGGCTATAATAAGCATTCGGATTTGTAGCTGGTCGGAGCATTATAAAATAAGTATAACGATAACTCGGGTGAGCCACGAAACTCATAGCTCCGTATTTAATAGCTAAAAGAGTCGAGGTATGTACAATCTTTCAAAAATATTTCTTATTCCGTCTAATATCCACCCTTGGTCACTTCATTCTTATATGATGGGCGAAATTGGCATTTCCTACCCAAATCCATATGATGGTAAAAAAGATTGCATAAGGTTGGTCTCTTGAACCACGAAACAACATTTGTTTTATCATCCCCGCTCTCGAGCCAATCTGCAATGCAGTGCAGCACGATCTAGATTTTTATGACACTCTCGGATATCAGATCAATTCATTAAAAACTAATCTTAACTCCAAACCGTTCCTACTCGAGCGATATAAAGGTCAAAGTCAGGCAAAATGGTAAATCATTAATGAACTGTTAGCAAAATAACCCAAGTGTGACTAAAAGATCTGTTCATACTTAGGTTTTAATAAATAATTCATCAGCATTCTCGCGGTAAATTAAATTTCAAACCTTGGAGAATTCGTATTCTTTAAAATACCTAACTACCTTCTTTCAAATGTCCTGGAATTGTCATGATGGTGGAAAACTCATTTCACCTTTTCCATTATTTTAAAATTTAATTAGAAGGGAAATCATTTACGAGCGGAATTAAGAATATGGAAAAGGCGTTGAAGGTCTCTTTGAGATGAAAATAGTGAATTTGGTAAGGAATTTCCATTCAGGGTGGATGAAGATTTCATTTCCCTTGAGAGACCTCCAACCTTCGAGGAACTCGGAGAGAGGGGAGAAGAAAAAATTACAAGATTTGGAATGGATTTAAAAGTTAAGCAAAAGTAAATCCTTGATCATAGTATTATATCTTTAGCTGGATCCTGGAAATGGAAGAGAGGAAATAACAGCCGTTCCGTCCATCCAGGGGAAGAGGAAGCGAGAAGGGTTTCCATCTCCGTCCTAAGCCTTTCCCTCGCCCTTTCCGAAAGAATTTTTGAGTAAGAATCGGAGCTGTGCAGGGCCCCAAATAAATCCCAACCTCGGAAGCCTTTCTCACACAGGACACAATTTCATGGTTCCCGACCAGCCCACATTATCAGCGAGTGTTCAAGAATATCATCCCCATGTTTATGGCAGAGAATAATTCTCAAGAAGTAAGTGGCCATTCACCCACACCAAATCCCCTCACTCCTGGCTCAAAATATCCAACAAAATGCGTCGGCTATCCCTTGTCTTCCGCCCCATTCTCGGGACATTATTCACCAGTTAAAAGTATCAATACACTGGTGCACAAATAGAATGAATTGTACTTACACACTCCCAACCTGTCTGTTCAACACAATGACTAATGGGAAAAACAATGTTGCACAAAATACCTCGTTTACAACGAAAGGATAAATAGGTCCATCATTATATAGTAGTCAATCAGATACATTGATTGTCATTTAATTTCCTAATGAATTGTTTATACTTAATGAAAAGTTAATTTGGAAAGTAATATCTATGTTCTAACAATACACACTTAATGTTAGGTATGGTGGTCGTATGGTATATGTACCTATAGGTATATATATATATATATATTATATATATTTTGCCGTGCCGGTAGAACTAAAAATTATGCACTGAAAATCTCTACTTATAAATTTATAAAATATTAACAACTCACTTAACAGTACACACATCACAAATATTAAATTCCGATTACATTTACAATGGAGTAATATTGGTTTGAGTTTAAGCGGTTAAATGTGGTCACAGTACCTAATAGTTTATTAAATGAAAAGAATTTTTCATTTAGTAAACTATTAGTTAAATGATTTTCATGGTGTACTTTTTATTTACGTTAATCTAAGGGCACAGTACGCTTATGAATAACTACTATTCCTAGGTATATGGATTTTGTACTCAATATCCCGATATGGTTTATATCTCACAAGTTAAAAGAACAGGACACGGCCCTTCATGGATTTGACTCATATTATACATACCTAGTTTAAAATATCTGTATGTACTTATTTGTATATTAGATATATCAATTCTAAAAAGTTATCACAAAGTCAATCCTTCTTATCGTTTTTCGCCCTGATAATGATTTTTGATACTGCTCATTGGCTATCCTTCACAATCCAGGCAACAGGAAAGGGGAGGGAGTTCATAAGCAACCTGGGCTTTTACGATGAAGATAAAAATGACTCGTCAGCCTCACATCTACATATACATTCCCACATGGACTATCTGCACAAATAATCAGAAAATAAATATGCACAGGTCGAGAGTAATAGGAATAAATGAGAAAAACCTTTATAATAGATTAATGAAAAATGCCGGCGAACAATCGTAAACCGATACAAATACGTAAAGAGTACACACGAATCTCCCTTGTCTTTCCTTTTTTATTAATCGGTAATATGCATACATTTTGAAAATTGTTAAATAGTGTAAACTGTTATTGCAAAAATTTTGATAATAAAATAATAATTAATGAAAGTTACCTGAAATGGTAGCAGTGGCCGCTAGCAATATCATAAAGCCCACGAAGATTTTTAAATGCGTCTCCATCGTGGGAAATTTGGTCTCAGATGAGTAGGAAAACGAGAGACATGTAAAGTCGGAAAGCTTCAAATTCTCACTATAAAAGTTTAATCATTTTATTATATAGGAAAAACACTTTGTCTCAGGTCTCTCACTCCTCGGTTTCACCTCATAACTATAATTGTATAGTAATTATAAAATTCACTTTCGATGCGTCTTGAACTTGGAATGAGTCACTTGATGATTCTAAATATATTTAAATGAATGCCGAAGTTGGAATTAATGAGTAGAATTGTGATTCACCGATTTATTTTGGAAAGATTTGAACTTGAAGTGTGGATGATCAAAAAGTGTTAAACTGTAATTTGAATACCCTTTTGGAATAGTTAATAGCCGAAATGTTTGACACTTTCCACTTTGGTCACTTTTGTCCAACACCACTTACATTTTAACGGTCGAGGACGAGGGGGGAATGAAGGAAGTGGTGAATTCCGAAGTTTTGAGAATTGGGAAGGGAGGAAGAGATGAGAGTTTGAGGGAGATGTGTACAGCTCAACAGTCGGTTTCAGACTGGCGAGAGGGACTGGTTGGAATGAATGAGAAGCATGGCGGGGAACGGGGCAAAGTACACGAACGCTCTTCTTCTTCGTGTGTTCAAGCCAGTCCCTCGATGATTCTCCTCATCCACTCCTAATTGCAATTTACCTACTTGACATTACTCACTCTCAGCTCAACTCATTGTCGAAGAATTTTGGTTGTGAATAATGATGCACATCGGTGGGGCTGATCCTCCTACAACTCACACAGGTAGATTGGATCAGGTAAGTCAAATTGGCGAGATGACGGAACATCCGTTTATTCATCACTCTCCCCTCAGGTTGACATCATGGTGACTTAAAGTTTCATTCGTTTTTATATTTCTCTTATAAGGGCAGTAGATGAGACGCGGAACGGGAGCTAACTGACTCTCCTTTCTTATTAGAACATCAATTCCTCTTTATTCCATTGCTATACAATTACACTCCATATTTGACTCGAATTATTGTTAGAGACAAATGACGCATATAAAAAGAAAATGTTATGAATCAAATGTAATTCTAATTTCTAATTACATTTCTTTATAACTTTGTCCTAAACATTCTTAATATATTTATTCCCATTGAGCTTAATATACTATATTTTATTCATATTATTATATTTACAAATTAGCAATTCAAAAGAAAACAGTTAAATATCAAACTATTCCTAACATTAATGTAAGAGAATCATAATCTTACATACCTACCTATTACTTTTATACTATTATTACTACTGAAGGAAGTTTATATATTCTTACAATTATGTATGGTAGTATGAGAAATGTAATTCATTAATAAAAAGTCTGCATATGAAATAATGTATTAATTATAAAAATTAACTATTTACCTATACTTATACCAACTTTATACATAATTATATGCATATAGCTATATATTAATATTAAGCAATAACTTGAATTTTATCTTATTTATTTCATCTAAAGGTTAATTTCCATCCGTAAATTCGAATAATAATGTTACAAGTTCCAACAAATTGCTTGATGTGGTTTTATATTACAAAATGACATAGACCTATAAACATATAAAAGTTATATAAAAATAAATCAAATCCATCCCGATATAAACATGATATGATTTTCATATTAACTTTACATGATTCGCTATAATATTATTACATAAGAGGAACGCAATATGTTTATAATATAATTATATAAAAGGGAAAAGATCACACGAGAAGAAATTCCAACGAGAATTTATGCATTTGAAAAATGGAATCCCTCTTAAATCTATTGTTGGAAAAATTGAAGAATAAATGGAAGATGAAGGGCCGAGATGAAAAGAAAACGGCGAGGCCTCTTCGACATTACATCTACTTGATGAGAAGGGTAAAAGTGAGTATAAGCGACAAGGGAGTGAGAGTCGTCAAAGCCGGCTCGTTGTTTATGTTATGAATATAATGGAGGGGTTTGGATTTATGAAAATGAGGAGTATTGTGTCAGTTGGAATTGGAATTGATGGAGGAAGGATGTGCGGCCGTTGGCTGGTAGGGAACGCCGTCCGTGATCCAGAAACAAGTGGAGGGTTGAGAGCCCTGGCCTTGGCGGAGGAGCCTCCTCGAGGCGTTGGAAAAAAGGTTCGGTCTCAACACTGGGCTCCAACACACGTTGGGAAAAGGTTTGGGGCTGTCAGTCTCCCGAGATGCCAGTAGCAATTTAGGAGAGAAATGTGTTCCAAATACTATACAAGTGGTCAAATGAGGTGGGGCGAGGTGGAAGTGGAGCTCCGGACCAGCCCGTGGCTCTCCACCTGCATACGCACCATATCCCCGACTGCAACCTGTTGCCGGTCAACCTTTATCTTCCAACCGAGTCCTCCCCAGTCTCTCGTGACAGAAGAGGATTATTCCGAGGCTCTTGGATTTACTCTCGGACCAGAGCACCTTCCTTTTTGCACCATCACTACCCCTTTAATCTCAGGCCTGAATTATTACTGGAATGTCCAGATGCTCCACGACCGTTGACTTCCAGCTCCTCTGCCCCTCCTAGAAACCTCGAATCTTAAAGGATTTTTGCTATCTCCCTCCACCTGTTCTCCCACTTGAGCCTGAGCGGATGTTGGGCATTAAGGGAAATCAACTGAGGCTCCCCCCTTCACAAATCTTTCCTATCCAATTACTAGGACCATGCAATAGTAAACAGCTTCTTTTAATCACCATAAAATGACTCATTCCCTTTACGGCCTTTTACCTTCCACTCTTATGGTGATTCTGTCGAGTTCTTTTCGCATTTATCCCTTTCTTCTTACATATGAACTCACAGTAAAACTTCATAATTACTAGTGAAGACTTGAATTTTTAGCAATAATAAACTATTCTTCGTACTGGTATTTGTGCATTTTTCATTTTAATCATTTACATTTGAGAAGATGAATGGGATTAAAGAGAGAATCATGAACACATTTTCTTTTCAACATTTACTCATACAGTTATTAATTTACTACAATTTCCATTTTTTTATTCCATATAATGAATATTTAATAACCTACCCACATGACGACTAAACTTTGAAACGTATACTTTTAATGCATTTTGATATAAGGTTATTGATATATGTTATCTTAATTAAATATAACCTATAAAATTGACAAACTTATACTTTATATTCAAAAATGGAAATACGTAAAATAAAATTAACAATTAATAAATTACAAAATTTCCAAAAAATACATTTCCTTAAAAACTTCCACTTTTTTACCACAAGCATCCATGATTCGGAATGTCGTTACAGATGGGATTTATTAATGGATTAATAATTTATACTTTTGGTAGTTGCTAGTTGGGCATTTTTTAAATCTTAAATACGACCAAACGAATCTTCACATTAGCAACAATTTTCAATTTAAATTCTCTTTTGAGCTGAGGATGTGAGGAGCAAAAAATTAATCTTTAATTTCCATCTCGGAATGAAATCAGAAAAGAATATTAGGCGAGACTAAACGAACGACAATGCAAGGAAAGGCAAAAAAATAATCTTATGAATTCTTTCCTTGGCAATACATATGGAATAATTCTTTAATTTAAATTAAAGACCTCGGGGATCTTACAAATTGGATTAAGGTAGATGATTGACCCCTCATAAGTCTCGAGGGAATTTTACCAATTAAATCTCAGGGACTGATGAAAGTTACAGCTTTATTTATATAACTTTTTATGCCATCTCCATCATCCTAACTATCATATACATAATATATCGCTTCCGTCATAAAAATTCTTCACGACCATTAAACTTTTATATGGAAGCTTATAGCGAATTATGTTACTAATGACCAGTTCCTCAATTATAAACAAGCTATTTGTACAATATAATTGTTAGCGCCTATTCGACTGCAATCCAATTGTGTTAAATGTAATGACATATGCTCATTATAATTGAGGGTAAGTATATCAGGTATATTGGTAGAACAATGGCCCTTACACTTTAAAGGTGAAAATAGATAATTGAAATAAATAATATAGAAAGCACAAGTGAACTTGGACGAGGGTTCTTGAGAATTTGGAGTGGAATGAGAGTTCCATGGGGCTCAACAGTTCCCTGTAACTCACTTTTTTGTTAAACAAACGGACTCAAAGGAATATTTAAAATAATTTTACTAACCTCCGCAAATGGTATTTAATGACAGAGTTTGTACTAAGGTTCTTGGCTTCTTATTGTCAATTCCTTTACAATGCAAAATGAGGGTTTGAAAAGATCCCCGTATCAAATGAAAGGTGATAAGAGTGAAAAGAAAGAAGGCATGAATCATAGATCGGTGAGTTATTTAGTAGGAAGGGGATTCTCCAATCCCTCACAATACCTCTGGTCCCTTGGGATCAAATACATTTTATAAATGTGTGCTCTAAAGGGCGGAAAGGACTCCTTATCCAAATCCCAACGACACTGAATATTTAATTCTGTTTCAATAGTAAGGATGTAAGGAATGCAATTCAGTCGTCATTTTTAATTATTGTGAAAGTTTCCCTATATTTCTTATAATTTACATGGATTGTAGAATTTCTACTTACTGATAAGATTAATGTAATCCATAGTTAGTATTAAGTGTCGTTGTGGTCCAGTATCTAGAAAAATTTAAAATCTGGGGTTTTAATGCCCCTGCGAGAAGGGAAGAAATAAGGGATGTGAGTGAAATATATTATGATTCCCTCCTGCCTCCTATTCTCAAACGAACCCTTTCATTTCCCATCCCAAGCTTAATTGGCTTCTCATGAAGTTACGATCATTTTCAAGTCGGAGGCCACAACGAACTCCTTCCATGTCTAATATTACACGTTCAAAATTATCCCCTCTTCACTCATTATTCTCATCCTAAGGTAATGGGCCTTGTTGTAGTCTTCCCCATTTTAATTCTCTACCTATAAATGCCTGTCTACTTATACCCACTATCCTCACCATAAGGCCTTTTTAAACTGTCATAATAATTCCCTTTCGAATTAAGTTTGGCCGTTGAATTAAAAAAGCGGTTTTTTAAATTCCCAATTAAAAGTACACGCAGAGTTTTAAACTACTGATACCTACTATATACATATTCATCCATAGTATACATAAATAGTATTAGGATACATATCATATATTTTATTGTTAATATAATATACCTAACTTATATTTAAGAGAAATTCGGAATATCATTGTTGGAATTATGTATTTGAAAGATGTATTTAAGAAATAGAGATTTATCCTATGTTGTGTAACATGCACTATATGTATATGTATCACAAGAACATACAGATATGTATTAAATACAATATCATTAGCGTGTATTTATAGGTATGGTACGTAGGTTCATATCAGCATTATTAGTCCGAAGTTTTTTTCTCATTTCAGTTTTAATGAAGAGGGAACATTGGGGGTTAGTAAGGGTTCGTCTTTTTTCTTGAGATCATCCGTGGAAGCCGAAATTGTGGGGGTGCCAATATAGAGGCGTATATGAAATGAAAAAAAGAATGACCGCATCAATTGTGGTGATGGCGAAGGTCTGAAGGCAGGGGGCCTGTGAGAGGAGAACTCTCCATTCCGCCCCTTCACATGCCCCACTACTGAGAAATGTCATTTCCAAAGGGGGAGATGGAGGAAGATTGTTCAATACACATACGACAGCCACCTGACTTCCCTGAGAAGGGACGTGAGATCTGCCGAGGTTCCCTTCGGAGTCCCTCTCTTGTCCTCGTCCGGGTCGAGCTGATCCGAGTCCTCTTTTCATCCCTCACTGCTCTCCTCTTCACATGGTCCCGCGAAGAAGCTCCCTTCCTCACTCCTTTAATAATTCATCCTTTCATTCGGAAATGTGAGGGGGATTTTTCGGGTCGGAAAACGGGACTCCGTTAGCTCCAAGTACATAAATGCAAGGAAAATGGGGAAGTGGATATGGACACTGGGAGATCATATCTCCATACAGCCCAGAACGATGGAGAGAGTATGTTTGATTAAAAAGTCTTTGGAGTGAGAGTGCCGAAGATGGCAAACGTTGAGAAGTCTGCAAAAATGATTCCACATGCAATTATCCGCTGACTGAATGTTAAAGTATCCTGTCTCCGCTCTCCCTCTTCATAACCTCTCCCTACACCGCTCACCTTCCTCAAGGGATGCATACTAGATTCTCAGAGTTCACGACTCTTGAGTGGAAGACATGAATTATTTTCAAAATTAGATTCCACGTCAAGTCTTTCTCGCATGTCGACCTTTTTCTGCCTACCAATTTCAAATAAGGACAATATGAAAATGCATTCTCTCCCAAACACCACCGTTTACTACTCCCTGTATTTACTTACTTACCTATACTTATCTTACGCAATATGTAAGTGTAGTAGGTAGATGTGAACAATTTCTGACAATGTCTGTTCAACATGTGGAGGAACTAAATACAGAGTTATTGTCATTATATGTGGTAAATTGAAAACGGACTCTGGGTCTAATTGAGAGGTAGAGAGGGAAATTTAATAAAACTGGCAGCGGCTGTTTCCCCTAGTGAGAACTACCCTCGTCGCCGTCACACATCCATGTGTCTTCCAGAGGAAGGGGAATCCTTTGACAGAGTCAAGGTAAGACTATTAGTATTCCCGTATGGGCAAGGGCGTGTTCGCCTCTCCGATACGAATCAGAGTCCGTGAGGAAGTGGATGGAGGGTTCTTAAACAAGGGACAGAGGCGCTTCTCTCGAGAGGAAATCTCTGAGGAGTTTCCAGACTTTTCTTCCTTCCTTTCAATTAAAACCATGCTCTTCAAACAGCTCTCGACACAACTCTCAATTGATGCAATATAGTAAAGAGTACAAAATGACAAAATAATTTATATATCACCAAATCACAATGATAGATATCATATGGTAGAATACTTAAAAAGCTACTTCAACAGCTTTCATAATTCCAGATTGTGTTTTAAAGCCTATTTCTTCCTACATGGGGATTTACAACTACAAGTAGTTATCATCCTATTTATTATCATCGTGCTATATCGGGAATATTGAAGAACATAACTATTATTTATAAGGGTATTATTCGCTTAATTTATTTCTATAATCAAATGGACATTTCTATTGGATCAACTCCACATTTCGAGTTTTACGTCAACATCCTCATTTTGTTGATGGTTTGATCAACTTAAAAGGAGAAAACAATCGCCAGTCTTAATTGAATTTCATTGTAAGCCCAACTCTCACAAACTCATTTCTAGGTAAAAGTGTGAATTTTCAATTCTCAGAATTCCTTTTTATCCCACTCTTTTATATCGGAGTCTTTGGTTTGGTTCTGAGGCGTTTGGGCTACAATTGGAGGTTGACCGGCGAGGTGAGGGATTATTGAGAGGTCGGCCACTCACTCAGGTTCTTTTGTACGGTCAGTGAAAGGAAATGTTCCCTATGACATCAAGTCCACTATAGGAATAAAAACTTCAAGGCAGACGAATCACTCCAAGTTGGGTTTTCCCCCGCACAGTTAACAGTTGTAGGAAATTCTGGACCTTCTGCTCCACTCGCAATGAAGGAATTTACGTGCCCATGGTTTGCATTCTTTTTGTACAACCGTACACATGATAGTTAAATAGTAATTTACTACAAATATGTAAGTCGTCCCTTGGAAAGTAAAAGATGGCTGGACCCTTCTTCTTCTCGTTGGTGGGAAATATCCATGACTTCAATTGCTTCTGTTCCGCTCGAGGCCCCTGGACCGCCCAAACTCTTTAAATTTCATTACTTCAAATTATTGGTATAAATTATTAAAATTGAGTTATTGGGGAGAAAATCTCCCTAATTTCCTTTGGAAGAAGGAGCTTAAGGATCGAATCAATGGATCTGAAACTCCAACGCCTGTTGGAGAGAGATATTCATACAGAGTGCTCATTCATACGAGATTGATACGGTATGGGCGGAGAGATAAATTGAGATCCGCGGAGCTCACTCATATTATCAATAGATTTGATACGATGAGGGGGAGAGAAATGAGGCCTAAAGTTTAAATCTTGTGCTGTTATATTAACACGCATCCTGGTAATATCAAGCTCAAATATGATACATATATTTATGAAGTTAGGCATAATATAAATAAATACATGGAAGGTATATAAACACAAGGAGATCCTCGGGGGAGTAAGGGAACTTTCCGGAATGGAAATCATCATCCTTCATTCTCTCTCCCTCATCTACTTCTCTAGAGACATCGGAGATCTCTCAAAGCCTACCTGTCCTCTCTCCAAGTGAATCATCTTTAGGGGGCCCTTCTCCCCAAATTGCATGACAATCTCCCACTTGGAGTTCTTTGGTCTCTAAGGAGGAAATGGACCTCATTCCATCTTCATTAGGCCTCATTGTGCAGGAAGCGAGGGCGAGGGGTCAGGCCTATACCCAACCGCATATTCGTCTTCTGGAAGATGGGACTGTCAGAATAGCTCCTGTTGATCAAATCACGCTGATTGTAGGATATGCAGCAGTGGATAAGTCTAATAACGTATTCACATTCTGAATTTCAATCCTTTCCCCCCAATAAGCCAATAATTACATCAACGAACGAAGTGAGACAACCATCTGGCGTAGAGACTAAATCCATGCATAACGAGTCTCTAATTACCAACTTTTGTCAGTCAGCACTGAAGAGGCCGAAATGAGAGGGGACCGGGTCGAGCGAAGGGATTAAGAGGAGCAATTGGAAGGGTCACACAATCTCGTCGGGTAAAAGAGCCACAAAATACAAAGTCGGCCGCCACTTGTTCTGAATGTAGTAATATTATGTAAAATCCGAAATCTCCTCCTTTCATTCTCCCTCATTCCTACTTTTTAAGTTCAATTTTTCAATTTGGTTTCATTTACACGTCGTTCGTATGGCCTGCGTCTAATACCACTCCTTTGTGGTCGGGTTCAAATCCCTTTGTGAGTCGTGTTAGGGTGTAACAAAGTATTGCACGACCCGGATTCTCCGAATAATCCTCTTTTTATTCCCAAGAATTGAAGTGAAGGAACAGAGGGTTTTCCAACCTTACATTTTATGTACCAACTGGAAAGTTGATGAAGCGTTTATTCTTTCAAGTAAAACGAATATCATCTTGGATGAGGCTTTTTCTATCCCAAGATTTTTCCAGTCTTTTCACAAGTGCGATATATTTTTCCATACTCACTTTCTCTTCAGCATAGCAATACGGGCTCGAATAGGTTTCTGTTCAGGGTGATTTCTCATCGTTTCAAAAATGGTTGGGGACAATAAGTGACAATTCCTATTGAGAACCTTGAGAAGAGAGGACAATTGACATAAAAGGATGGGATGGGAGGAAAGGTTGAGTGAAGACAAAGAGCATTTCCTCTCAATGCTCATGTTATGACATTTTCACATAGATAAATTGGAACTTGGTCGGTTTCCTTATTGAATCATCATTCTCTTCCGACCGCCTCCTGTAGATCTCGACCCAACAACAAGGTCCAAGAGTAAGGTTAGAATTTGAAAGCGAACAATATAGGAAATTTAAGACATCCATACATACTTATTATCTACAGTAGTATGGTATACATGAAGTGCATTATTTAAGTATAATATGTATAGCGTGGTTCATTAGTAAGGGCCGATTTTTAGTCAATCTTCTTAGATCTTTAAAGAAGATGACTTGATTAGACATATATTTAGCTATTATGTATCAAATTATTAGCTGATTTGGTTAAGTAACTAACAAACGACAATGACTTTTCTTTGAGAAAACACGATTTTCTCTTTTCTCCACTAAATGTCGGTTAAGGAAGAGGTGGGCCCTTAGCATGGCCCCCTCGTTCGACTGATCTACAATCATGGGACATTTTTTTGGTATACGTGAAGGATAACGTCTACTCCATCGACAATTGGTGAGTTGATGGATGCCATCGTTCAAGCCTTTGAGAAAATCCCGGTTTCTAAGTTCAGAAAACTTGTGGAGCAGTCGAGGGAAAGTTGCAGCTTGAAGCGTTGCATTGAAGCAAATAGAGCTCAATTGCCGAATTATAGTTTATGTATCTGTTCTATTAGAAAGTCGCATGGTGAAAGATCAGGAGAGTAGGGCGGGTGAGGAAGTGTCTCGATACCCAAATTTTCCAATGTGTTTCTTACAAGTTGACAAGTATGTGGGCGAGCATTGTCATGCAACAGACTGTGGTGCTGTACCTTTCACCATTCATTGTTTTGCCACGCGGAATGAAGCGAATGACTAAAGGCCCTTCCGAGTTCCAAAAAATAGAAAGCATCAACTTCCTCTCATAGCGATCCTTCTTCACAAGTAATGGGGCCTTTTCACCTTTCCATCTCCATTCCATTCCTTGATTCTTGTCTTCGGGTTCGAAGTAATAAAGCCATGTCTCGTCGTATATTACGATGCTTCGCGAGAAAAATTTTAGAATATTTTTTTAATTTATTAAACAATTTTTCACTCAAATATCTAAGTATTGTAATGAATTAATGAATATAAACTTGATCTTCACCTTCTGTATAAAAACGAATCAAAAGGGTGGTCGAAATTTGATGTCTCCTTTGTTTTTGATTCTCATCAAGGTTGTGAGGAATCCATGTTGGACAGATTTTTTTGACGAAAATCTCCTTTTTTATTATTCTCTGAACAGTTGCATGAGAAATTCCAGTCTCCCTCGAAAGCGTCCGGATGGCTATTTTGCGATCTTGTTTTATTAATCCCTCAATTGTATTCACTACATCTTGTGTTGAATCACTTTTTGGACGACCGTTCGATTTAATTGTGTTGATTGAAGTTCGACCCAAAGAGAATTTGACCATTCAATTGCTCAGTTTTGTTGCTCACTGTTGAATCTACATAAATCTGCCTCATAGATTCACAGATTTGTGTGTTGAAGTCCTTGAGACCAGTATGACTTAATAGCAACTCTTTGTTCCACAATTGTATTTTGTAAAACAAGATTTCTACGAAACTCCATTTTTCAAACTTTTAAAGAGATTAAGTGATAAGCGAATTAGTAGAAAAAATTCAGTGTTTATTTCTCTTTTACAAATGTAAATAATTAAATCCCTATGACATAACAAGAACCTCATTATGATAAATCCTATTAAGATGTTTTAGGCATATAATTGCTGATTATTAGATAAATAAAAATTAAAGAATTCCTGACTAATTAAACACCGGCCCTGACTAATGAACCTCCCTGTATAGGTATCATTCAATTACTCTTCATAACCTTACATCCCTGCGGATAGATACTATACGAATATGTTAGGTAGCTCTTAGATACATACCAACTGACATCACGTTTAAAGATCTAAATAAAGGTATTTTGCTCCTATCCGCCGAGTGTCCCTTACACTATTCCCTGCGCCAGTGTTCTTTTTGATGCAGCACGACTGGCACGCATAAAATAGCTCCTGAAAGAATTCGACTTGAGACCCGATTTTTACTTAAGATGTCTTCAGCGCCAAGGGCAACTTGGTGAGTAATAATATATTATATGACAGAATAATAATTTATGTTCCTGTGGTTGATGGAAATCTGATTAAAAGAGCTTAAAGTGTCTTTGCGAAGTAACTTATTCTTACGAGGAAAGATAAGCTCAAGGCTGGGAGATGGCGCTCATGCTGTGAGCGGCCAAACTTAATTTCTCCCGTATGATAGATGCGTCTTTCATAATTTAATTTAAAAGCCCTAATCATTGACATGATCAATGAATTTAATTGCCAATAAAAATAATTCTTTTTATTCAGAGGTCGGTAAAAGAAGCTTGGCAAGACGCAGCGAGATCAATTACCGGATTCAGCTGCGGTTGTTTCTGATGAGAAAACTACTCAGATCTTGTTGGTTCAAATAACTGAAAATATGAAGGTTCATTGTAAGTGAAGCCTTAATAATTTTAATTCAATTCAACGGCTTACAAAATTTTATATATTTTGTAGCTGACTCGTTAAAAGCTCTTGAGAAACTTCCTGAGGCTCTCGCAATTCAAACCGTCTGTTTGAAACTAATGCAAACATCGTTGACAAAACTTTCGAGCCATTCGGAAATGTATGGAAATGATTCATAGGAAGGATTTGAGGAAGAAGAGCGAGAAAAGCCAGATGACATTTACAATATTATCAAAATCCAATTTGTAAAAGATCCTTTTACAAGGTCAATAGGACAAAGAGTTTGGGGAAGATTTGAGCGAATCAATTGCCAAGAGTTTTGGCAAGTTAAATGACTCTGCGATCAGCAAGGACCAGATTGAGAAGGATTTTCAAAAGACCCCTGCCATTTGCCGAATGCTAGCTGTGCCGAAGGTTAATCAAGAGATATGGTCATCTCTCTCAAAGGAGACACAATGCTGATTTGTCACTTCAAAACATTCAAGGGAATTTGATGAAAGGAATGGGCCGAAAAGGCCGAAGTTCGATTAATTATAATCGAACTTCGGCCTTCGGACTCGTTAAATTTTTAAATTATTACTTAACCTTATTTCAAATCCCATCTTCATTCAAAACACCAATTGGCAATCTCCAGAAAACTATTTAGCCTTTCCTATGTTCCTCTTACCTCTTGATTATTGTTTTCTTTGTTCTTACAGTTATTTTGACAACTAACATAAGAAAATTTATCATTCCATTTATGTGTAGTAAAAAGGGAAATGCTTAGGTTTGCTTATATAGGTTTGTAGTTAGCAGTGATAAGAAAACTCCTTGGTTTATATTTCGTTTTGGTAACACGGAGGTTTTTTAGACATTAAGTGAAGTACTTACAAGTGTCTACAGACATAAGGCCTCAAATATCCCTGATTTTAACCTTTTAACTATTTCCAAACATATGCTTTGCTATTTTTCCCCCTGTGCTTTGGAGATTCAAACTCTCGACACACTTAAAAATATTTAAGGTTCATTAACTTTGTTGACCTTAGGTCAAAAACTACATTGAATTCTCGAGAAGGAGGAGAGCATGAGAATTGGAAGAATCCTTGGGTTCAAAATGGGTTTCTCTCCACTTTATTTTCCTCTCCATAGTCATTAATGAGAAATTTAAACCGTGAGGGCCGTAAAATGTACTGAGAAAATGCCAAAGTTTTGAGACTCTCGGTCTTTCTCTCGTAAAACTACCTTATTTTAGAGTTTGTTAGAATCAAGCCCAAATTTCAATTTACGATTTCCTTTGGCTCTTGAAAGGGAGGAGTTGACAAGTTCTCCTGCAAACACAAATCACCAGACTTTCCTTCCCAGACACTTATTGCTACTTACATGCACACTTGAGACCATCTTACATTTATGAACGTGGACCATTGTGCTTAAATGATGCTTTGGACGACGGTAATCGATTTTTACTTTCAAGCCCTTTTAATTTAAACTTCATCCTGTGTATACCTTTATTCTTCATTTTCTTTTAGAAATGAAGTGGAAATTCCATTTCTTTCTTCCTATTCATCCCTCTTAAGATCCTTCCCTGCCTTCCATCTGATGAGGAAGTCTTCGACCGTTCTCTTGTACTTTGCTAAGAAATGACCATTTGCCAAACCAAATCCAAGGGAAAGGACACTTGGCATGTTGAGAGGTTGAAACAGAATCTCTCGAGACTTGTCGGGGAAAAAGGCGTGTTGGGAGGAAATTCTGGAATCCAGCCTCAAATATTCATGAAACAATAACCTTGTTCTTCCCTCTTCTTCTTTTATAGTGCCATTCAAATTCGTGTTTAAGCCAAAGTGGGAAATTTCATTGTGGAGTCAGCAAAGTCAAATTCCATAGTTTAATTGGACCTTTCAAAATATCTCAAATTACAAAGGGGAAAAGTCTCATTTCAAAAAACTGAACTCATCATCAGGTTTAAATGGCACTTCACTTATAACATAGATATTTGACCAGCGTTTCAAGAAATTAAAAGTTCTCTCACCCTTCTTTTTTATATTATGGTTTTATAAATACTTATTAAGCGAAAGAACAAATGCCGTTTACTAATACTATAGATCCCATCATCACATTTCTGTATGCACTATTATTAACATGCCTGTAGTTTACATATCGAGAGTATACCACGTATACTATATTACGTATACTCTTTTGTAAATATGTGCTAACGTAACAATCCAAGCTGTGGGACACAACACAAGGAAAATACATGCTTACCATACATATTCATGTTCGTTCTTATGTTTGAAAATTTATAAATCTTCTATAATGGCAAAACAAGGATGAGATGAAATCTAAACAGACACAAAAATAATGGTTATAGGCATGCATATTAGTGTTAAGTGCTTTAAATAATAAAAACGTTTATTTTGTATAAAAACGTATTGTTAATAATATAGAAGAAGCATATCTTTCTGCATTTATCCAATACATAAAACATTCCTAATTTCATAAATACAGATAGATGTAGAATATGTTATTTGATACAAAACTACAAAAGATAACAGTAATAAAGTACTAAACATACATGTATGTAACTAACTAGGAAGGTATAAAATGTTATGTACACTCCATACGATATTAATAATATGCATATTAACTTTGGTTGAAAAAAAATTAAAAAATTATAATCATGAAATTTTTTACCATAAAATTATATGTAGTTAAAAGCACCAACCAACTTATTGCAGGTTGGGATAGGTAATGGGATTTTCACAGTTAGAATATAAAATTTATATAAGTATAGCAAATGTATTATTTATTCAATGCAAAAAATTTTTAATTAGCAATTTAATATGTAGGTACATATAAATAAGTAATAGCTTAAGGTATCAGTGTTTAAAATTGAATTAGTAAAAAAGCAATTTGAAAGAAAGGAGAGAAAAGGGAGAATGTTTAAAGAAGCAAAAGGATTATTAAATAATTGCTGGGCCCTTTCATTTCCATTTGCGACATTTACTTTTCACTCACCATTTATAAGTACTTATGTAATAATAGTTAGTTGAAATGAAATGGAGGTCCTAACTGGAGTTGATAAGATTTGCTCATTGTTTTCAATTATCCTTTACGCTTAACACTTACATATTTCTTACTTAATCGCTTCTCTACTTCGCGACTTAATTTGGGCGTTATACCAATGGTAAATATACAAATTTAAGCGTTTATAAACTATTTGTATTTATTTAAAAACATCAACACACCTTGTTATTTCAACCCAACATTCAACTCTCCTTCGATAAATGTAAACATTTAAATTTTCATGAAAATACCAAGTTTCATTATTTCTCTTTTGATGGTAAAACAAGAAAGTATTTGCCCCAATAAAGTTCACATACCGAACTTATTCGAATAGTAGCCTACCTCGAATAGTAGCCTAGCCTCGAATAGTAGCCCAGTCTCTGGGGCAAATAAAGAAATAGTAGCCCACCTCGAATAGTAGCCCACCCTCGGAGGTCAAAATTTAAATAGTAGCCCGGGCTACTATTCGAATAAGTTCGGTAATATGCAGGTAATAAATTCATTTCACTCCATAAATACACACATACACTTGACCTCGAATAAGATCAACTTCAAGGGATACATCAATTTTGGTGATCTTAACCGAGGTTGATATAAGTCATGTAATTACACATGTAGGTATTAATATTATTGAAAATTAATTTATTCAAATCACATATTGTGCAAATTATAGTATACACATATGCGAATATTGAATTTTAGTCTTATTTCATTGGAAAATATAATGTTCTTGGCGCTTTTGATCAATTTGAGAAAATATTTTGACCTATCTTTACCTATCAGTATATTCAATTTGTCATATAAAAAGTGAGATTTTTATTTTAGGCATTGTCGGATAAAATAGAATAATATATAAGATTTGGATTAAAAAAATATTAATCCAATTATCATATTTGATAAAAATAGGATTATAAAAATTATGGAAAGAAAAGTAATCTGACCCTCTGATTTTATCCGAGGGGTGATCTTAACCGAGGTCCAGTGTACTTGGCTATATAATGCAAGGGTCAAATGTCTGCGAAATATACCCTCATTTTTCTTTTCCTTGCAATAAAGTCGTGTTTGTCTAAAAGCTTAAATCTGTATTTTCTTTTAAGGAAGGCGTAAAAGAAACAAATTGGGGCATGTTTATTTGTAAAAAAATAACGTGTTTGGCTGGAGGAGACATTTAAACGGGAAGCTCCCCTCGGCCGACCAGAATGGGAAACTGGACAGTTTGGGCCTGGAACTGGCATACAAATGGTCATTAATGTAGACGAAGAGCCAATTAAAGATATTGCGGGAAGAACGATGCGAGTGGGTGATGGTTAAATTGTTCATTTCATAAAGGCGGACGGAGGCGGGGAGGAAGGCGAATGGAGATTAGCTTAGCTCGAGGGTCATTCAATGTTGAGATCTGGACCGCATTTAATTGGAATGTTGTTCAAAGTAACGAGTTTACTCTTGCGAGTGTCGCATTGCAGTTCATCCATCCGCCTTCATCTTTACGAATATTATTTTACAGTCGGCTTCATTGCTTGTCCATTAAATACTTTCTCCATCAGCGATGATGAAACTCCTCCTTTCGCCTCTGATGGGATTCTCCCATCCCAATTCTCTTTCCCAACTCTCGTCTTCGGAGTTTCTCCGTTTGAAGAGAGCTTTGGACAAATTGCCTCTGTTCAACCGGCACGACCGCCTTGGAGAGGATAAACGAATTGAAGAAATGGAAATGCCAAAATTGATTTTAATGGGAGGATGATGAGAGTTGTCGCGATTTTGATTAAGCTGGAAATGAGATTAAACTCAAGTCTGATGAGAGGAGAGAAATGGGATTTATTCGACAATTAATATGCGATTTGGGGTGAAGTGGAAGTTGTTGGCGGATCCCCTCCCTATGCGTCCTCCTCGTTCTCTATGCATGACAGCGTTCCGTAGTGCATCTTTATTTGATCAAGAAGGAACCCTCTCTCGTTTCCTTGTCAAATCAAAGACCCTCCTGGACTCGGAATAGATACATATTGAAATATTAAACATGTTCACGGAGTCGGAGAAATTGAATATTATTTCAAAGGATTACTTTCAAATGGCAAATATTCATTGTGTGCATCAAAAGTCTCCCTTCGAAGAATGACGTGAACCAGATGACTCAAAATGGAACATCTCATATACACATATGTACATATCCGAGATCCGATCAGGACATAGGTTAGCATTACATAGGTGCATATATTAAATGTAAATTCCATGTCCATACACTAAAAGTAAGTAGTGCTATGTATATATCTAGTACAATGCTATACGTAGTGCAATGCATTGGCTTGGAGGGAACATAAAATGTTAGCGTAATACATAATAGGGTAAATACAAAATGGCGTAATTGTCTAGGCGTAATAGCGCTATAGCTTAAGTATTTAATAGCTTTGAACTTTAATGACGTAAATATTTTATAGCTTAATATTAAAGCAACGTAAGTTTTAGATTAACGTTATATATTGCATTTTAAGAAGGTAAATTATTTAACTTTGTCTTTGTATTGTATCTTTGTATCTTATCTAAATATTAAACATTGAATGTAAGCTTTTCTATATAAATTTAAAGCCTCTTTTAAACCAATGTATTTATTCATGAAAACATGAATGAAGTTAAATAAGTTAAATAAGAATAAACAAAGAAATTCCCTCTAATTTCCATAATATTAATTTATTATTTATATAACTGATATTTATTGACCATGAAAAGGTTGAGGTCAAGAACTTCATAAATATATGAAGGGGAATTCAATTAGTTCACGAAGGGTACCTTTATAATAGTAAAGATTACAATTACAAAGCCACAATTCATAAGCCTTGCATTCAATCCAATAGTTCGTGTTTAGCAAGATGTAAATCATCTAAAATTGTTGAAAATGAAGTTTTACCTTTATCATTATTATTAATTTGAATGTGAATTTTACGCTATAAAATACGTACGCTAAATAATTCTATACGCTATTAAATACAGTGAATATTTAGGCTATAAAATATTTACGTTATTAAAGTCCAAAGCTATTAAATACTTACGCCATTATAATACTACGCCATTTAATACATAAGTTATATTAATATTAAGCCATTAAATACTTACGCTATATTAATATTAAGCTATTAAATACTTAAGCTATATTAACATTACGCCATTATTTACTTAAGCCATATTAATATTACGCCTAGACAATTACGCCATTTTGTATTTACCCTATTATGTATTACGCTAACATTTTAGACTCCCAGCTTGGACATGGATTAGATTTTATGTAATAGCTCTAGGAGTCTGAACTTGGTATTCTATGGCTATACCAAGAGATCGAGATTTAATTAAACTGAAATTGACTGGACAGGATTTGTAGGTAATGGAGTCAAACATCGGATTACAGATATAGATTCTGAATTAAAAAACTATTAAGGGTGAGTGAGGAAAGTTCCTCAATGGGAAAAATGTGAAGGGTGGTGAGGGAGGGGATTGGAGAGAAACGACGATTAATTTCAATTTCTCACCCTATTATCAATTTAACACAAAGTCACGAATGGCCTTTGTAAGCTCTGAATGCCCTCACGAGTCTTCATCTGCGATTCCTTCTTTCCCCACAATGGGATTGTGGCTCACACATCTCCTTTCATCCCTCCAGTTTTGAGGATGGAGAATGAGGAGCGGATTTCCTACAAAGTATTGTGTTCCAACACACTCACACACAAAGGGTTGAACAACACATTTTGGCCAACCGGCCTCAGACGCATAAATGCTTACGCAATCCACACACATGCACAGAGATACAAATACACATCCATTAAATTGTGATAGAGAGGGAAAGAGGTTTCTACACCCAGAGCAGTCTTGAGGGACCAAAGTGGCGAAGAGAGCACATTATCGTTTTCCTCGGACGTGAACTGAATGTGAGCCTCGTTCTGGCCCGGAGAAATTTCCCTCTCCGCTCTCGAGGGTCTTGAGAAGTAAATGCCGGCTCATTTTGTTCTCCATTGAGGGTAGGAGGAAAAGAATGAGTGTTTAGGTGTAATGTCTTGTTTTCCATCACACCATCTCCACATCATTGCTCCTGCATCACTCAACAACCCCTTGGCACTCAAGGGCCTGTAGTGGCCGAGATGGTCGTTTAATAATAATAAACTCGCCCCTTGGCCCAACTTCTCACGAACAATAATGTCTCACAGACGAACAAAAAATTGTAAACTCTTTTATTGGCTCTAATTTTGACTCACGAGAGACATATAGTTTCCTCATGACATGTCTACGACCTCTCAAGACAATGGCGCCTTTTAAAAAACAGTAAAAACTACCAGAGCGATGCAAATCCTCATTACTTCTCTCATCATTACTAAATCCGAACAAAGAACTCGGTTTGGGTTTTTATTTGACATTAACCACGCTACAAGAAGTTTCTGCTCAAGGAGAACATGAGAATCTTTATCTGATATTTATTTTTTATCATCATATATCAAATGTCTCATAGAAACAACTACCTATTTATAACGACGTGTATGAAATAATTAATATGGCTCAATGTTCAATTTAAATTAATTTTAGAAATACTTACTAATTGAATTAATATATTGTACATATCCAATGTTACAAATGTAGTATAATAAATACTTATAGGGTCAATTGATTAATTTATTTAGATTTGATTCCGAGTGACAGCATACATGTAGGAAAAATAAGAGTACAGTTGGAGATGGTACTTAATGATACAGTTCCATTTTAAAAATATGTACAGTAAATATAATATAGTTGATTAATATAATTAAATGTGGATTCTTTGTTACCTCTGTTATTAAGCTTTTTTCTTTTATTAGGAGTCAGAGGCATGTAAAGGGAATGATAAGTATAAATAATTGGAGTGAGTAAGTTTTATTGTATATAATATTTAAGAACTTTGGCTTTTCGTGACTCATGAAGAAGAAGACAATGGGGAGAGGAACTAATTGAGAGCGGATGGAAGTCGATGAAAATGACAAAAGATGCTTTCCAGGAGAGCTCGAGTTTGCCCCATCTTTAGAACCCTAAAAAAGGGAAGAAAGGTATTGTAGGCAATTTTTGATGCATTTGATTACAATGAAGGTGGGAGAGTGGTGGAAAATGGAATTCTTTCTCATTTAAACAAAAAGGGCTGGCAGTCGTCGAGCCTCTCCCTTTGCTCTTATTCATTGGGATGAAGAGCCACAATGTGGGACTTTGATTCGAAGCGGTGTGTAAGGTGCTCCACTTGGCCTCCTCCATGCAGCAGAGACCACATGGAGGATGAGAAGTGGAAATGTCCGTTTTTCGGGTCTTCCTCGTGAGGGTCCCCTTGAGATGATTGGATTCGGCCATTAGGCTCCTCACAATCCGTCACGGTCTCCTCCGTCTTCTCCAACAAGGGAAATTGTCGTCTCGGTGTGTTCCCCCACTTGCATGGGTGGAGCTCATGAAGGGCCGCAGAACAATTACCGACGATTACGATTTTATGCCTCAACTCGTCGATTGATATTCTATGCCTTTACGATCATATTAATGGAGAGAGAAGGAGGTTTCTCTCATGGGACGAGCTAATGAGTTCCTTACGCTCGCTCCTCAATGACCTCTACTTCCACACACGGGTCAATTTCGAAGATTGCCCCCATATTCACCCACGATCCAATTTAAGATAGTGCAGAGTCATGGCCCGTCTTGGTCCTTATTTATTCCACAGACATCCCAATGTACATACCCTGCATGGTTTAATACAAACTTCAGGGACCTCAACCTTCGCTTTTACACATTATTCTTTCCAAGTGAACATTCATTTCCAAAATGTTCTTTCTCCAAGGAAGGAAAGCAATTGTAATCAAGAAACCCCGAACCAACGCGAGGTCCTTAAGAAGATTTCTGCAACACGGAGATTTCCAATTTCCACTTGAAAAATTGGTCCATGAAAAGGAGAGGGCAAATGAGTTGAAAGGAGTTGGGGAGAGTCGGAGAAGTCTAATTAGAATCCTCCTGGATATTTCATGCGGAGAGATTAGGGTAAGTTGGGGAAAAATTATCCGTTCTCCTTTTTTAATTGGTAATTCATTAGGAGGAAAGAAAGAGAGAGTGAGGAGTAATTACGGCTTCACTCTCTGATACTTACCACCCTAACTCATCAATCATGGGACGTAAATGGAGTTGGGAGAACTCTCAAGTCAACCCAACACATCCTTGGAGAAACACACATTTCCCCCCTTTCATATTTTTCCACTTTCTCGGGTCCCCCTTCCAGTTGCGACTAATATCTTCACTCCGTAGAGGTCTCATGGGATGCCCAAGAGCGGAAAACCTTTTCCGGGCTTTCCCCTGCCACCCGCTTCCAATTCCTCACTTGCATCAATGACTCGGTTCGATTAGAGTCCGAAAACACTTTTTAACAATATTAACCATATTCATGAACCCTTACTCACAGCCCAATTTTTTTTAATTTATTCCTTCAAGGTTGAGTAAATCCAATTTAAAATCTCATACCTTTAAATAATCAAGCACACGAGATAACATGTGGAAAATGAGGATTTGAGAAAATTCAATGATTGAAAGTGTTAGGTTTCAATTTATTAACATGTTTAAAAAATGATTTGAACTTCATTTAAATGTAATATGAAATCTACAGAGTTTATTAAATAATAATTTACTAATAAACCAAATAAATATTTTGGATTCCTTTCAAAAATTCCTTTTCAGTAAATATGAAGGAATGCCAAAGGCCGTGAAGTTCATAAGACAAACAAAATAATAATTCTTGTCCGATCTCTTGGTGAGGGGGAAGGAGAATATTAAAATAAATGCATCATGTCAAGCTTTCTTCATCCCCCGAGAAATGTAATTGAGTGAATTGATATTGTTGAGGGTAGGAGGAAATTGTTACTATTCCGCCGCTAATTAATTAATAGGGGAACCGGATAATTATTATTTATCATTTTATGAATGCTCTCAATCAACCCTCTTCGCCCATGCAACTACCAATTGGCCCTCCGCCTATAACCAAACTTTTGGAAACCAACATTAAACCTCTCTTTGAGACTATTACTCAGAAGCCGCAAACTCAAACCAATCTCAGCTAGGTATTTGTGCTTTTCGCTGGTATACCAAAACTTTGTTTGCCCAACACAAGCTGATGATATAACAAGTTGGAAGTGTATGGACTCGAACGGGGAATATTCCTTCTACAGATAATTTGCATTTGGAATGGACGGAGGGAGCAATAGACTTTGCTCTTCCCACATCAGGACGAGAGCCTTATGTCTCCAACATTCTCAAATTAATTCAAAAGGGAGATATGGGAGAGCGGACGAGGAAGGATGTTCACCCAACATGGGGATACATAAAATATCATTATACATTTACATTGACGACTAAATGCCCTTATATCATTATATATTATTTAGATATCTATATCGGCCAAATCTCACAGTTAATGAATGCGTATTTATATATTTTTTCAATGCACTTCCTCTTTAACCAGAGCGTTCAATGAAACTCAAATAACTACTTACATCCATAAATATAGACACTACTTAACAATTCAAATTAAAAGCTTGGCGAGGAGAATACAAAAGAGGATTCTTCCTTGAGTTAAGACCATTTTCCAGATGTTAATTTACATGTATTTTCCACTTATGTATTAGTTAGTGAGTAAGATGTATTAAAGGATTAATATTTATTTTTAGTGGCCGTCACAATTTGATCCGGCAAACATTTATTTAATATTGTATTTATTTTCATATGTGATTTACGAATACATAGTGATTTCTGAGGATACAAGTCATGTACGTTTAAAGATAAAAAGTAGTTTAAACTTTACAAATTGATAATTTTTTCAATTGCAAAAAGTTAATGTATATTTGCGATTGCCTACTTTAAATAATTGATACCAGATAATTCTAGTATTCAACTGATAGAATATTGATATCAACTATCATTTAACTATCATGTATGTAGGTCTGTACAAATTGAATATACCTAATGTATTTTCCTTGTCTCAGATTGCAACAAAATAAATAATAGTTTCAATTTCTTAAAAAGCTTAAAGATTTTGCATGCTTACAAATATGGTTTTATTGTATTATGAAAGGTTATTTAACTAATTTGTGTTAAATGTCTCATGTTAACTAACATTAACATTAAGTAAGTGTATATTATCCTCTGCAGTGTTTTGTGAGAATCTAAAGTGTTCCTCAGCTTCAATCATGCAGCAATTGAAAGTATGAATTTTTTAATTAAAATTAAAAACATAACAGAAAGTCTTTATTAAGCATAAGATCTTTTAAAATAATTGCAAATTAATTGTAAATGTAACAATTCAAAGCAATTTCCCATCTAGTGACCTATTGAAAGTATTTGTCTTATTGAAAACTATCTCTTAACTTGAAACTAAATTTTGATTTTACTAAGGTGGGAATTTTGAGTATAAACGGATTTTAATTATATAAATATGATTATTATTTTCATTGCATAACTCTTGCATTGTTTTCTAGTGACAAAAACATCTAGGTTCTAATTTGACACAGTGAAAATTAGTAAAAACTGTAAATAAATAAATTTAATATACTATATAATAATGTCAACGTGGGAAATAAATATAGTTTTTCCTTTCTAATTGAAAGAATTGAAGAACACGTTTGACTTCACCGAACAAAGAGGTATATTATGATTCTTTGTTTATTCATATACTAATTAAATGAATGATTTTATATATTTCTGAAAAATTGACAAATTAACGTTTTAAAATGTTTCGTTTACTTAATGAATTACAATTATTCGAGACCATTACTAGTTTAATTATTACATGATAGCGTAAATTGGTTAGAATTCCCTGCTTGAGCTTTCTACTAATGACTAATATGGCGATAATTTTTTGTTATATTTTAATTACATTAAGATTTGTAATTCATAAAATCTTTAAAAGAGTATCTTTCTTATTCCGGATTTCACTAGATATAAAAAATAACTTTTATATATGTATATCATTTTACCATGAAACATTAATTGACAAGTATGACAAATCAAGTCACCAAAATGAGCAAAATGTCAAATTGGATTCTATCTTTTAAATATACGACAATTGCGTTAAATATTTTGCTGATAATTTTTCAATATCAATTAGTTTGGTTGGCAATATATTGCAAAATTTATTAGGTATAAAATTTAGGTGGTGACATTAACGTCACTGCCACTATTGCATACCTACATCGTAATAAAGTAACACACGTTATTACCTAAATAATATCATATACATTGTAATTAATATTATGCGAGCATAATCCAAAGATTTGGTCTTTAGAGAATGTGCATATATTCTGCTTTTGTTATTAGATACAACGATATTGTAATTTTCGCAAATTTTCGCAATTAGTGTGATAAATACTAACACTAATTGCGCATTCCTAATTAGTTTAGTATAAAACTATGACATACTATGTAATACTATTGACACTTTCAACTCAATCTTTTTCACGCACATATTTTTCATCAGTAATCACAGTAAATGTCAAATACACATATGGTATTTTATTATGATGATATCTTTGTCACCAACTTCGAAAACAAATTCTTTCTGATTTTTACAGACAAATCTAAATAGTATGTTTATTTTGATTTTGGATATCAGAGACCATGGATATAATATATGATACCTATGTTAGATATATATGTACATATTGCTAACATTATGTATGATATTTCATGATTTTGACGTAGGCATATACATGTAACATGATTTATAATAATAACATATTTTATAACATAAGTATATATTTTAAACATTTATATAGATAAGAGATAAGTTGCAATTAAATGAGATTGACTGGTCGTATGTATTAAATTCGTCGCAAATTGCTAATAATTAACATTCGCTTTTGAAATAATTTAAATGCCAATTGAGGAATTTACAATTGAAGGATCGAATAATGCGATTCGGATTTTACTTAAGCATATAGGATACATTTAATATATGATTATGTAGAATACTAGATGTCTTTGATATTATTATTATTGTTACTTGCATTAAAAATAAAATAATTTGTTTTATAACAAGAATTGAGAGTAAAAATGGATGAATTTATTATAAGTGCAGAAGTTTTTTAGACAAATAAATCCCACGATTAACCTTTGATTTACAGTCAAACATATTTATGCGTTTGAACTTACTTTTTATTTACAAAGTACATACACGCAGCTATAAATACAAACTTATTTCCTTTCTTGACTTTTGCTCATTGTAAGTTAGTTTAGTTATAAAATGATAGCATAACATTGACAAATGAATAGCCATATAAAATTAAATATTTAAAAAACAATTCCAATGACGGAAAGAGTCGAGACAGATTATCTCTGAACGATAAAACAATGAGTTCAACTAGGTTTGTTGAAATGCTTCATTCTACAGATATTGGGTACACCCAACACATAAACTCTCGTTGTAAAATATCCATCACATATTAAAAGAAATATTTTGAATTATTAAAATACCTTCCCATAATTTTTAAAGAGAAATGTTTTTACTGTTTTTCACTTACCCTTAATTTGAAAAGTGGAGTTATTTTAAATCTAAATGGTAAAATATTTTTTATATCAGATTTATTTTATACAGCACATGTAGTACTAATACATATACAGGGTACATTTCATACATTACAGATAGAGATTAAATGTGTTCTAATATGATCAATAACATAATAGCAATAACAAAAGTCCACTCATGCACCTTAGTAAATATGAACACATGTAAATTCTTCGAAATTCCTCCCATTTATTTTTGTTTTAAATATTAGATTATTTACATCTGATTTTTATCGTTAAAATTTTCCCTTGAATCCGGGCCAAGCCCTTTCTTAGAAACGGAATTGTTCTACAGATTCCTTTGCATGATAAGTTTTCTTCATCTTAAGTGTATGGTATATTGTAGTCATGCAGATGTTTCTTATATGCTTTTATTGTCAATTTGTCAACTCCATAAAGACCCTTGGTATTATAAAGATGTCTGTATTATATTTCCTTGAATGTTATACCTTTTACTAACTTTTATAGACATTTTAAATTTGATGCCTATACCTTTCAACTTGAATTTGATTATTTTAGATATATTTCATTAACCCCATATCAAATACGCATACACACAAACAAGTAACATATTTACAGAACCAACGAGGTGAGTCTAACAAGTCTAATCTATGTCTTCGTAGAAGTTACAAAAGGCTCCATGGATAGATAATATTTCAACATTTGGTTAAAACTAACAATATCCCGATTGGCATTCAAAGACCATTTATCAATCATAGAGCATACAAAAGAGTCACATATACGATTTCATGGTTCTTTTATTTGTACACGACAATGCAAGTGAGGAAGTCTTGTACATTAAACCACGAGTATTTAGAATTGTAAGAAATGAGTAAACTCCATGTGCCTTCAACTAGCTGCATTTTCATCGTCTTATTCATAAATAGAGTGCATACATTGTATGGATAGGAAATACTATTAGTATTGAGTAAGTTCAAATTCATATTTATTTATCTTTTTGTAGTATATAGGGTCATTTGTCAAAGCCTCGGAACAGTAGCTTATTTGTTAGACATAATATATTATTATCATGTGTGTATGCATTATACTATAGTTAAGGCGTCTTTGTAATCTTCTTTGTTGATTCTAGGTCAGACAGATATGAGTAGGAAGAAGTGGTCATAATACCTATAACTAGGAAGAAGGTTCGTTTAGTCCTAACCCAGCCGTCGACCTCTTCGCCTTTGCTCAGCACTTTTCTCCATGCTTGTCTACCATGGGCATTGTGACGCTGCCGGCTGAATTCCGCCGTTACACTTGCAACACTTCCCAACTCCGAAGACTCTACTTGGAGACACTCAAAGCTTTAGATGACATATCTTCCAGTGGAGTTGTGCCAAAAGGTAAATACTTTCAATTATTCAATAATTCACAATTTGAAACAAAATTTACAATTCCTGTTGGGTTCCACATTAGCACATTACAAATTCCTAGTTTCAATTTTATGCAATATATATATTTGATCCCACTTTTTAGATTCAGTTAGAAGCTTGGAATGGAAGGTAAAAGAAGTGAACAGACAAAGACATTTCATCGGCCGTCCTCCTGCTCTCATCATTCTTGGTCAGAATTGCCGAGTCAAAGCCATTTTAGCTAATGAGCTATTCGGACAAACTCATCTCCCCGTTCTCGAATCCCCTGACACTTTATCATGGAGAATGATTCGATTCAAGTATAGCAAAAAGAAACAGGTACATTTTTCTTGAATACTTTTAGATGCTTTATCTTTTCATAAATAAATTTAACGTCTATTTAGTTATATATTGGGACATTTAATGTACATAATTAACTTTTTGATTTGTTTTATTAATTATAGTCAATTTTAACTCTTGGAACGAGCTACGAGTTGGTCGAACATCTTCATGACAATCATTGGAAATCTCTGAATTCGGGAATTCGAAGTGTTGATTTAGCTGTACCTGAAGGAGAGCTTGAGGTATTTTTAAATATAAGTATTCTATCAATATTATTTCAATTCCTAATTGGACCATTTTTAATTTCGGATTATATCATTTAAAGGGTTTATTAGAAGATTGTGCTGTTGTCGAAATTCAATTAGATCATCCTCTGCTCAATGATAATGTACAAGTCATTGTTCCACCAACTGGGAACAGGGAAAATTTTACTCAGATTATGAAAAACCTTTTTGAAACGACCACTCCTATTCTTATCTATGGAATTTCTGAAAATGCTCTTTCTACCGAGGTTAGCATTTCAATATTAAGAAATGGATAAAGTGTTCCTATACTAATTTTCATATTTACATATCGAATTTTAAAAATTATTTAAAATATTGAATTTCAGGATATACACCAACTTCAAACAGTTCGTTCGCTTTCTCCTGTACTGCCAATATTTTTTACTCACATGCCTTCACCCGACGACAATTCTGGAATGACTGAAGTTGATATGAACGAATTTATGAATCATGGTGAGCTAAGTTTTACCCTTGAACCAGAGCTTGGAAAAAAACCCGTAACAAAGAAATCAGAAAGCTCAAAGTCGGAATCAGCTATAATTATGCAGCTTGTATCACTTGGTAAGGTTTTGATAAACTTTTTATTTACTTATTTCATTTATTAGCTAAATGTAAGAGATCTTTAATAAGAATTTGTTTAGATTAAGTATGTATAGTATAATCTATAGGCAATCACGAGACCACGTTAAATATTTTATTTACTATAGAGTTTATTTTTCTAGTTTATTGTTAAAGACATATGGTTTAAGTCCATTTTGTGTATTTTAGCTTCTTTGGAGTTCTAAAATTAACAAAAGTACTTATATTTAATTGTGGCTTGTCCCAATTTTCTTCTTGTTTAATCATAAGTTGTTAATGCCCATTTATCAGTGTAATATAGTTTTTTTATTGAATCAGACCACAATTTAGATTTTACTAGTTATTCGTTTATTTGTTCATATATTAAAGCTAAATGCATTGGATGATATTTAATGATTAAGCAAACAGATATCTTCGTTTATTTGTATTTTTTACATATTGAAGAATTTAAGTGAGTAATAAACGTATAAAATGTTCATTAGGATTGTTGTGGGAGTCTAACAATGGTATTTATACCGAAAAGAAAAGTGATAAGCTCTCTGATATCAAGTCTTTCCACGTGAGAAGTGAATATATCCAATGTCTTGATCAATTCCCGAAGATCGCTTCTTTCATCAGAAACTACTTACAATCTCAACTCATTTCAGCTTCGAACCAATTGCACAAGGTAAGTTTGTTTACAATTTTGTGTAATATTTATTTAGTAAAATATGTTATGTAATATTTTATGTACAGATATGTACCAATATGTGTATCTTATATTTGTATGTGTTAAATATCGTTAAATGCTGCTTGAAATAGTGATGCAACATTTGTGTATTCTTTCAGATTCATTGTAGCTGCCTTCAAATGTTCATTCTCTCAGCATTTGAGATGGCCCGAGAAATGCAAATTACGCCCAAGAGACTCGAATATGCTAAAATGAAAGAATCGGAATTATTTAATAGTTTGATCAAAATTGCTGAAAAAAAGCAAGATGAAATGGGAAGCTTAATTGCTTCCACTATTTCCGAACGTCGAGAAGATATTCTTCAAAAAGCTGAAATGCACGAATTCAGAAGTACATGCTTAATTATTACTATCTTAATTTATATTTTGAAATTCGAAATAGAATTTTTGTTAACAGTATAATTAAATGCCATTCTATTAAAATTTTAGATTCCTTTGTAAAGAATTGGGAAGGGCCTTTAACTGGAAAATTGGTCGTGCAATGCATGGAAGAAATTCGTGAACTTGTTGTGCTCGATCTGAACAATATTATTGCCCAAAAGCTAATCGACTCCGTCTACTGCCTCCACGATACATTCCTTGGAACTCTTGAAAGATGTATTAACAGCCTTGAAAAGAATTGTAGGGACGTTGAAGATGGGAATTCATTGGCTAGTGTAGCCCTTAAACAGGTATTTAACTTTTTGATATTGATACAAATGCTTAAGGTATTTAAATGTCTTAAATGTTAATTTGTGCATATTTGAGAATATTTTTAATCAGTGTATTGAATTGTTTAAACAATGACAGTTTGTATGGATTTTGCAGATTTTGACTGCTGCGTATCAAGTTGAAGTTCCAAATCACCATTCCTCGTCAATTCTCCGTGGTCTTTATGACAAGATGAAACAACTTTTGCATTCAATGCCTTGGGTTTCAGTTCCTTCTGTGGATGGGAATTGGAGACGTGTCGTGGCCTCCGACATGATCGATTCACTTTGCCAATGGAGGCTCGCCAAAAGCGTGTGTGGACAGTTGAGAGATCGCCTCCGAACTTCACATGAGTCTTTCTCTTCTGCACTCAAACATTTAGAGCTTCATCATAGCGAAAGACTTGAGAAGACGGGCGAGCAAGGTTTTCGGCTCAGGAAAGTTCATGCCCCTCGACTTGCTAGACTTGCACTTGAAACAAGTTCCATCACAGACTGCCTATTATACGGTTAGAATCACTTTCTAATGATTGAAACTAAATAAAAAACAAATTGTCACAACAATTACAGATTAATTCATAATTTTAATTGCAAATTCTTCAGGAATGCCACAATGTGGACGAGAAATTGGTAGAGGACAATATGGAGTTGTTTACGCTTGTGATTCTTGGGGAAGACATGCTCCTTGTGCCATTAAATCCGTTGTTCCAATTGATGACAAACGTGAGTTTACTTTCTTTCACCTTGCAGAAATATATAGAGCTAATATACTAATCTGTAATAATGGTTAACCAATTACTTATGTAGGTATTTTATAAAATTAATATTTCATTTTTTCAGATTGGAATGACCTCGCGATGGAATTTTATTATATGAGGTAAATAAAAACACTCAGTGTCAGTAACTTTGCATACCTATGTAATTTTATTCAAAAGTTAATTTTAAAATATCTTGTTTATTTTTATTTTATAACACTTGTATTTCTAAATATGCCAGGAGTATTCCAGAACATAATAGAATTGTAAGGGTACGAGGTTCAGTGATCGATCACAGTTATGCTGGAGGTACTATTCCTGCTGTTCTTATTTTAATGGATCGACTCTCGATGGATTTGTATTGTGCTCTCAAGTTGGGCGTTCATTGGCTTTCAAGATTGCAGGTAATGTTTAAATGGAAAGTAATACGATGATAATTAACTTTAAATCTTTTTATTAGTTATCTCTTATTTAATAATCCATATTATAATAGATCGCCTTGGACGTTGTAGCTGGCATTCGTTACTTACACTCTCAAGGTCTTGTGCATCGTGATATTAAACTTAAAAACATTTTGGTAAGTCTAATTTATTATGTTATTTTATTAGGTACATATCTTAAGCATATCATATCATATTTAATAGAAATATTGCTGGATATAAAGATAATTAATAAAATATATGTAATAACCGCTTAATGTGAATTGAAATTTTGAGTGGCCATTTAAGTTTTCTTAACTAATTAAACTTTGTGATAATGAGTATAATCAATATAATTTTCTCGTAGTTGGACTGTAATTATCGTGCCAAATTGACCGACTTAGGATTTTGTAAGCCTGAAGCAATGATGTCAGGAAGCATAGTTGGGACGCCGATTCACATGAGCCCGGAACTTTTCTCTGGACAATATGATAATAGTGTTGATGTTTACGCTTTTGGAATCCTCTTTTGGTATCTCTGCGCTGGGAAAGTCAAACTTCCACATGCCTTTGAACAATGTCAGAACAAAGAACATCTTTGGACCAGCGTACGGCGAGGTAAATTAAATAGCTTTATTAATGACGTGGATGTTAACTTTGATTTTAACTCATGTTTTCAATTAAAGGATTAATAGCAATTAAAGACGATCATTTAATTTAATGATTATTGAAGGTACCAGACCAGAGAGACTCCCTTACTTTGATGAAGAATGTTGGCGATTAATGGAATCTTGTTGGGCCGGAGATCCAAGTCAAAGACCTTTACTTGGAGTTGTTGAGATCACGCTCGAAACCATTAAAAGCCGATTTGAAAATCTTAAATTATCAACCCAAGATTACTCCGCAACAATGCTCGAAAGCGTTCCAGAAGGTACTTATTTAGTTATATATATATATAATCCATGGTCCATAAGTTTGAAAGTTTGAGTTTACATAAATAACTTGGAATTTAATCAATTAAATAAGATTAAATTTTATATAATTAAGACTATTCGTATGTAAAGGTTTATAAAAATTATTTGTCAAATGTAGCTCCTTCAGCCTCGATGCACTTCTTAAGTCTAGGTCGCCAATCTTCAATCGCTGAGCGAATTCTCTCCATTGAGAATTTATCCCATTCTCTGAGAAGAGTTATCTTTAATGACTCAATTGTTTTATGCGGATATCAGCTCATGTATCAATATTTTTATATGTAAAAGTTAATTAATTATGATAATTACCTTGTTTGTTTCTCGCTTTTAACAGATGAAATATGTACACAAAGAAATTTATTATTTGGAGCCAATTAATTCAAAAAACCCGGATTGGCGTGTCATTGAATATGCTAACTTTAAAGTTATATAACATATACATATAGATTTATTTGCTTATTATTATTATTATTATTATTTGTATAATGAATATCATATTCAATTAACACATATTCAAAATTTCACATGAATTGGTTGATTAATTAAAAAGTTATTCATGAAAACCCAAACTTTCAAACTTATGGACCATGGATTAGTAAAGTTATATATAATGATTTACTTTCCTGAAGTGTCTTTTAGTATTTCTATCTAATATCAATAAATCATAATTACTTGATTTATCTAACAATAGTTAATAAAACGTAATAATTCAAATTCCCATTTTCAGAACCAACCTTGATGGAAGTTACGAGCGACTTGATTGGTGCTAGCCCATACCTGAATATCGAATATCAAATTAAATAACGTTCAAACTCCTTATTTTACCTAAGACCTTGCCCGTAATTACAAACAAATATTTTTATTATAAACCAGACTGATATTATTCAGAATCATGCATAGTACTAAATATTTAGCTACTTAAATATGAAAATTTGATGTACTTTTAATCGATTAGTTAATAATTTTATGCAATGACTTTTACCATTTTTTCTTATCTCGATTAACTTCTAAAGCTTTTATTTTGCAATATAATAAAAGTATAAGTTAAATACTACATATATCGAAACTATGTATATAAATTCTATATAAATATTCTAATCAATATATGAAATAAATAAATAAATAATGATTGGTTGACTTTTATATTTCATTTTTCAATATTTAATCAATAAAATCATAATACGTCAAGTGGAATATATGTAGTTATAGGGTGGTATTTTTTAATTCTTGAATATGAATCCTTCCTTATCCATATACATATTTATAACCATAAACAAAATATATATTAAGCTTATTTGGCATTTAAATATCTCGAGGATTGCTTTGGTTAAAACTTAATTATTAGCCAAAGGATGAAAAATACGAAGGCTGAAAAGAGGATTAGGTACAGATACATGTTTTTGTGAAGCTTCACTTTTGCCAACTTGGCCACTTGGCTTACAGCTTTTCCAAGAAAACCACCGGCACCGTCAAATTCGTCGTCCTAAAAAAAATTTAATTGTAAATATATTAAATCTTTATTAATATCATGAAAAGTTTACAGTATACGAACGGGATATTAACAAACCATTTCTCCAAGAAACTTATTTTGTCCTTTAAGCTCAGATCCAATATCAATTGAAAGCTAAAATATAGTAAATAGTAAAATTAACAAATTTCAAAAATACCATACATTTATGATCTTTATATAACACTTATAACATTTTCATATTTAATTAGAATGGTTAACAATACCGATTTGAGTGATGTGATTTTCCCTTTAAGTTCATCGGTAAGGCGATCATTTTCCGTTTCAATAGCAGAATCCTGAGAATAACCTAAAAATAAAATAAAACTTATATTAAAACTAAATATTTAAGGAATCATAATGAATCAAAATTTGAAAAAAATCAAATTGGCATTTTAACTTGAATAAACCCTTACTTGAATGACCTCGATACATCTTGAGCGTTTAATCAAAAGTTTCAATTGAAATATCAATAAATGAGAAAGTTGAAATTGACAGATAGATGTTAAAGATAGAATTCCGCACAAATTCTATGGAATAAAATCGAGTTTTGATATTTAATATGAAATTGTAACAATTTAAAGATCGGGTCGAATATATAATTAATTTAAATGTCTATTCTACTAATCTAGATTACATATTATATTTACAAAACTTATTTATCTCGAGAATTGAGATTAGATGAGAAAGTTTTAATTGGCGCATGCTTAAATATTGTCCCATTCTTTCTCACGATTTAGGTATTCGCGAGTCATAGGCTGAACAATTTTCTCTAATATTCAAACCCACATTGCCTAATAATTTAATTTAAATAGTATTTAAAACAAAAATTAACTAAAATTGTAAGTCCAAGTAAATTATTTCACAATGAGCGGCGGAGGTGATTCCAAAGAAAAAGACCAAAAAAATCCCAGTAGGGCCAAAAGGTAAAAAGTCTAATATATTTAACATCATATTAAGTTAAGGTTTAAAGGTTAAACATTCCATTCTAAAAATTCCATTTTGACCTGATTATAGCTTATAGCGGTTTAATAAGTAAAATAACTTTTTAATCATTGATTGATTTGATTCTCAGATTCAGAATGACAAATGTGATGTTCGAAGATTTTACTTCAGACTATATGAGTGTGATTGGGATGCTTTTCAGCATGTTTGGTCTTATGATGAGGGTGAGTTAACTAAAACTTTAAATACGGATATTCGATATATATATATATATATATATTAATATAATATAATACGGGATCGGGTTTCCCGTACCGATCCCGCATCCCGAACCGGTAAATTTCCCGATCGGGACGGTTTTGCCCCACATTGCAAATGACACTTCAAAATCGTCAGCAGTTAATTTCATAGTATTTCTTTACTCAACATTAGATGAAGTGGTGCGCTTGGATTGCAATTTATTGTTCTTGTATCGGATTCGCTTCGTCGAGACTTCAAGACGATGCTAAGCAAATTTTCAGTAGTTTTATGTAAGTCAAAATTATAACTTATTATCAAATCAATATTACTCTATGTTAAGTGCAATTTTACCCATTAATAAACATATATTACGGATATTATCAGATTCAAATATTAACAGTTGTTTTTTGTATTAGGCTTTCAATATCCGCCGTTGTGATGTCCTACTTGCAGAATCCGTCTCCGATGGTTTTACCATTTAATCAATGAAATAATTTTTGATTCATTTTTAAATTATTATTTTTCAATTAGAGTAAGAATCGTTGCTCTGTTTTTGCTTTATATCACAAGATATATGATCCTTATTTGATATTATGTTATAATTAAGAAGTGCATTCAGTACTGAGATGATACATTAAATTTAAGAAATGAGTTTATTTGATCTTTATGTTTATATTTTTAAACGAGTTAAAGATGGTGCATCTCTCTATATTTTAAATAGCCTTTTCAAGTTTCCCTTAATAACTTGTCGAAAAGCTGGTCTGAGACATTGTGATTGTGAGTGGAAGTCTCCTCTTTTTTAATTGAGCTAAAACGTCGCAAGGGATAGTATTCCAGTTAAACGTTATCGGACCATGCATAGAAAGACCTTAAATTTTTGCAAGTTTTGTATTCTTATACTGAAATCTCCGAGAATGTTTAACGGAAACTTCACCTTGGCTAATCTTTTCATTGAGTTACAAAGAAGAAATTAAAAGTGGTTATAAAAAATATAGGGTGACGTATCATCTTTAAGGTATTCATTTAAAAAAAATTGGTTCACAACAGAAAGAGTAAAGAAATCCATTTCTCAAATCGAAATTATCATTCTCATTGTCAGTATAATCAAACATGTTTTATGGTGAAAATAAGATCCCTTACTGTTCAAATTTTATTATTTATTATTATCATCTTATAAGTAGAATAAGTAAATGCATTCATAAGAATGGATATTAATAATTTGCCCAGAGGTCAGGATAATAAATATTTATTGGATGCTAATATAACTACCAAAATAATTTAATCTGTTTACCGAAACTTTTAATATTTCTATCGAATGGAGCTTTTATCGAAAATATTAAATAAATATGCCTAAATATACCAAAAAGTTAAATAATCCAATACCCTGAATATGTTTATTCATAATCCAAATATACTAAGCGGATTAGAATTTAAAAAACATAGTTTACTAGTAAACAATACCTTACCTTATTTTCGAAGAATTTGCGTCCCTGACGGCGTCATAAATTTATGGATATTCTTGTGAAATTACATTTTTTAAAAATCTTATCTTATTCAGGTAATAACTAAAATCTTTATCTCGTAAAATTTCTATTCTATTCTTATTGTATAATCCAATGTGTGCCATATCATATTTTTTATAATTTATTAGAAATGGCTACTTTGGGTTATTACACTTCTGATTCAGAAGATGAAAATAAAAAGGATTCATTGCTGGACTAAATCTTTAGAATTTCAATCTTTAAAACTAGCTAAATTAAAGATTGTAGAGGAGATAATGTGGGTTTACGACACAAAATACCAAACATCGGAAGAGGAAAAGATTCACTATAGATGCAAATATGTAAAAGACTGTCCAGCAAAATTATACATATTACTGAACAATAATGTCCAGACTGTTCAAGTATTTCAAACTATAAAGGAAATAGAAATTTCAAATATTGTAAAGGAGAAAATCAAGGAATTATTCCAACAAGGAATAACAAAACCCAAAGGAATATTAAGAAATTTGAGAGAATTGGGATTAGAGGAACCAAGCAAAATTCAAATTAACAATTGCCTGATAAAAGTACGCAGAGAATTAATGGGTCAACCGATTTTGACAATGGGACAAATCGAAAATTTATGCGAAGAAAACAGAGTTATTCCAGATGATGATGAGCCTTATATTTCTAATTATCTCATCGAATACCACAAAAATGAATTCAGAATATTTATAACAACGAAATGCCTCTTCTAATGTCATTAAAAAATGACATTGTTCATATTGACGCGACGTACAAATCAAAAACATTTCACCCTTTTGGCCTGGCAATAACTCATGGAGAAACTACTGAAGACGAGTTGTATTTAAATCTTTAAAATCCGCTACATATATATATAAGCCAACAGTTTTAATCGCGGATTGCGCACATCAAATTACTTGTGCATTTAAAATTGTTTTTAGAGAATGCTTCAAACGCATTCATTGTTGGGCGCACGTCCTTCGAAATATAACAGCAAAACTACAATTGAAATAAAAGATGAAATTTTCATTGACATCGAATTAATTCAACTCTCTATGAGCGAAAAACTTTTGAATCAGGAATGAAATTATTTCGAAACAAATGGGGAAAGGAAAAAAGGCTAAACATTTCATGGATTATTTTATCAGCGAATATTGTGAAAAATGACGGCTGGTACGAAGGAAAAGTTTTGAATGCCCCTTGTACTAACAACGCTTTAGAAACAACGAATAGGCTCATAAAAGATGAACTTTGAGAGAACGGCTTCCGTTAAGAGAGTTTTTTCATGTCGCAAAAATTTTTTTAAATGAATGGTCATATTTGCGAAACCCTGCCAATATGAACAACAAAGCATATTCATAAATCCCATTTCTGAGTCTCAATTTGCTAACAAAAGCATACCAAAAAGCAATGTTGACGTCATAGTGAAAAACTCAAATATATTTTCATCACATTCTCAAATAAACCGATAATCAAGGATGTTGATATTGATAAATACCTGAAACATTTTAATGCGTCCTGGCGCACTTTTGAATAGTTCCGAAAACCTCAAAGTTTCCTGTGAAACGTTGAATTTAATGGAACTTGGATGGATTCAACATGTACTTGCCCATATTTTTTGAAAAATTAATTTTGAAAACGGGGTCGTCCATCGAAAGCTAAAAAGGCCCTCGTTAAGCAATAAGCAATTAAGTTAAATTATAATACTTACATAATACTTTGTTTTTACATTTTTACTACGATTATACTAATAAGCTGATTTAATGATTATACATTTTTACATTTTAAGACATTTATACATTCAGTTGAATTACTGTTAAAATATATCAATAAATTTTGTTTATTTAAATATTATATAAATTTATTTATGCATATTTATTTAATGTTTTCGATAAAATCTCCATTCGGTAGAAATATTAAAAGTTTCAGTAAAAATATTAAATTCTTTCGGTGAATTAATATATACCCCTATACTTTATTGTTTTTCCTTAACCCGAGAATGAATAAATGATAAAAACTCGTTATCTAATTGAATTTTATTTAACTATTTAATAACGATGTTTTATGACTATTCGTGTTGTGTAGAATTTATGTTATATGAGATGAGAAAATTATTTATTAATTCTATGGGACTAGAAATAATTTATTGTTTTCTTCATCAAATTTCTCATTACAATTATTCTCTCTCACTTTCTCACGATAGATTTACAAACTACAAGAGTCAGGTTTCACGCAATATCGAGCCCATATGAAAAATGAGCACACAACAATATTTTATGACAATTCCTCTACACAACAATCGAGTACAATACTCTTAAGAAATTTTTTCACAAATACTTGTCCTCATCCAACCCACTAATTGTATGTTAGAGCTCCCCTTCGTCGACCTATAAGATCATCCTTTAAGTTATTCAAATTTTCTCAAATTGCCTTAAAGTAGTAAATATTTGACATTTAAACTTTTTCAAACTCGATTTAAACTTTACATATAAATTTATTTAACCATGCATGTAAATTATTTATAAATATGTATTAATACATGGCATATGATTCAGCTTTAACATATACATTTAGTATAATTTTTCAGCTCCATAATATTTATATGCATATATAGGTAAACAAGAAATATTTGAAACAATTATATTTAGGAAAATTTGAATATTTCCTCAAAAATCATGAAACGAATGGTAGGTCAGTTTATTTAACTGAATATTGCATACATATTATTATTATTAATTATTATTGTTATTATTATTATTCCAGTCCTTTGATTTGTTAATTAATACAGGGGAAGAGGAGTTGTTAGCTTATAAATTAATTGTTCTTGTTTCATCTTTCACTCTCAAAGAACTATGATTAACCTTAAAATTACATAATAGATGTGTTATTTGGTTTTCATTAAATTGTATAAAGTAGTCACATTTGTTACTTTATTATTAATGTAAACTTTGATTAGAGTTATACTTTAAAGTCACTCAATGTATCCTAAATACAGTATAATCTAGTTTACACGTACAATGATTTAGTCATTTATAGTATAATGTTTTATAATGTATATTTATTATTTAAACATAATGTTTAGTAGTTGAAGTTATGGTTATGTTCATATTTTATTCTTAAGGTTAGTCTTTTCGTATGTATTTAGTAGTAGGAGTGGGAGGAACGAGAAACAGACATCTCGATTGCAGATTCCATATTATTGTATTGACAATCGAATCTTGAAGAAAAAGATCGAGACTCGGATATATAGTTATATATATTTTATATATATATAATTTATTTATTTATATAGTAGTAGTACGACCCGACGTGGGCTGTCAGATTCAGTTGAGGATCCCTCTTGAGCAGGAGACGCTGACAACTTCCTCGAGCCGCCTTTTTCTCCTACTGGCCTCGAGACGTCAAGAGAGGAGTGTCAGATCCACGAGCGCAGTCATAGTCATAAGTGCAGCAGAGATCCCCATCCTTAAAACGAGGAGAAAATGAGTTTATTTATCTCTTGAGGTATTTTCCTTCGTCACTCAGTCAGTCAATTGAGGATTTTTCCGAGGTTTAGCTCATCTTAGGAAGGAATTTCTTAATGCATATTAAGTGCAATGAAGCCATTGAGGAATTCGGTTCAACCTTAAATCCCTTCATTTATTACTCTTAAATTGGACATTGAGCCGTGTAAAGAGGAGGAAGTACGTTGGTAGGAACACCGCAAGAAATAACATGTAATAGCAAATGAACACGATTCCATGTGTGAGAAATTCCTCATGCAAATTTTGAAGAAGTTTACACATAAGAGGACCAATAAATAAAGAATTTGGTGGAAAGTTAGTTTGGGATTTTCGTGCACCCTTCATACAGTGAGGAAGCGGAGTGTGAATGCAGGCACAAGGAAAGAAACCAAAAGGGGGATTTGATTATTGAATCACCGCTGATCTTTTCATCTCTATCTCCGAATGGAGAATAGCGTGAGGGGTGCAGGGAAATTTACACACAATGATATATTCATAGAAGTACAAAAGAGAGTAACAGAGAGATACACATAGAGCCTTGATTCAAAGTTAGGTGAAATTCTGGACTGACCCTCCAGCTCCCTCCCCCCCAAAAGTATATATTATTTTATATAAATAGGAACATTCGAACATGGCAACTCAAATGTTGAAACGTGAGATAAAATTAAAAATCAATTACCGAAGCACACAAAATCCATCATTTTTGCTCACCAATTTAGCGCAGAGCGGCACCTGTTCAGGTTAATGGGTTACAACAGAGAGATTAGTCAACATGTTAAATTCTTAAATTATCTATTATACATCCTCATTGTTAATTTCTCATCTATGTTTATGAATAAGTTGAAAAATGAAAAGTATTCACACTAAAAAAATAAGCACCAAATCAGGGTTTTATCATTATCATAACAAATGGGTTTGATGTGCACATTTATATATAGTACATTTGAGTTGAATCAACTTGCAAACATTCGATTCTTATTTCAAAAAATCGCATTCAACATTCTGATGGGTAAACTTAATATATAAATTGATCCCAAGTCAGAACAAGCAATCAGATAATAAAAAATTGAGTTCGTGTACACACAAAGTCATAGACCGAGTAACTCATTTTGTGTATATTACCAGACCCCAGGAGGCGTTAGATGTTAATCTAATCGGATTAAGTGGAATATTTTCAGAGGACTTGGCATTCTCCTCGGTGTCGAATTCTTAATAAACCTTCAGGTATTTGTGGGAAATATGATGGTATTGAGACAGGAGTGACGTTACCTGGCACTTGCAGGAAATGCAGTTATTATGTGGGAGGATGACGCGGGCCCCCGACTCCACGGTGATATGGTTGTCGATGATGTGACACTCAGAAGAGGAACTGTTCCGGTGCCAATGGCAGTTGTCCGAAGACCCATCGTGAGGGCAATGAGCACAGCATTCGCCCTCCAGTACTTGAGGATTGTGGCAGTCGAGGGGCGGACATTCATAGGTCCAACAATCCACTTCTCCGTCCAAGCACTCGCAGAGCTTGCAATCGTAGTACCACTTCTCACCTGGAAAAGACTCATTAGCAATCCCGGACCTCGTCCATGTTCGCATTTACCTGACTCATAGATCAACTGAGGGTATTTCTGGTGGCGACAAGTTTTATTCTGAACACTTTTCGCTGAGGTTGAGGAGTTTTGGCCGCAAGACGCGCAGCACCTTCTCCCTGCGTCCTCTTCAACACTATTTGCAGAGTCGGAGGGGCAAAGATGGGGGCAGGAACCTTCGCCCTCGACGACCACGCACGACACGACCCCGGGGGACGTGCAATTACAAATATGACATTCTTGACTAAACCAATTTGAGCCAAGAGCATGAATAATTCCATCCTCAATGCAACCTGAAAATGTGAAATTTGACATCAGCACATTGGGAATCATTTATGTAAAAACTACATGTTAAGTACATTGGGAATTGTTTAATCCCTAATTGCGGTCTGGTTGATAATGTTGAGTATGGAATTGATGAGAGTAAATGAGCAACTGTTTTACCTGAAGAGCATTCTCCCGAACTCCCTTTTCGGCAATGACATTCATAGGAACCGTGAGTGTTAAAGCATTGTAATTCCGGGCCACAAGGGGCTTTTTCGCATTCGTCAATGTCTGTAGGGAGGAGAAGAGTTTGAGAGGCAATAAGTACTTTTGTGGAAATTAGGAGGAATTAAAGCAAATAGAGGATCCGAGGAGGAATGTTGAGCAAACGTGACATTCGAGCCAAGTCGGCGTTCATCTATCCATTATGTCTGGTCTGAGGGGCGTCTGGGCCTTGTTGATCCTTGTGCAGTTAAGGGTCTTACTGGGAAGGAAAATAAATAGAGAGCATACCTTGGCACTGAGCCTGGCCACTCTCAACAGTTTTGGCGACGAATCCATCCCTGCACTGGCACAAGTACCAACCGGGTTTGTTCACACAGAAGGCGTCGGGGGGACAGAGGGGGCCGGAGGAGTCCGCTGGCGGATCTTCTCCACACTCGTCCACATCAGTCTCACAGTAAGGGCCTGTCCACCCCGCCCGACACGAGCACACATTCGGCCCGACGCAGAGACCCCCGTTCTCACAACTCCGGTTGCAGATCGCTGAGACAGAAAAACCATTCCATATTTATTCCCTATGCTCACCACATTCCTGCCTTCCTCATTACAAAAATACACGCGTTCGCTGAATATCTGAGCGATAAGGAAATGAGCACAAACTTGGTGTGCTGGCCCTTTCCCACACAAAGTGGCATGCGAGATGGGGATTGTGCTTACGTGAGCACTTGAGGCCGTTCCCAGAGTACCCGGCCCCGCAGATGCAGGCGTAGGAGCCTTGGGTGTTTTCGCACCGGGCCGCGGGGTCGCACTCGTGCCCGCCTTCCCCGCACTCGTCAGCGTCCACGCACTGGAAAGCGTTGAAAGCCCTGAAGCCCTTCTCGCACTCGCATCGGTAACCGCCGTCCTCGTTGACGCACCGGGTGTGTTCGGCGCAGTGGTTGCGGTCTGACCCGCACTCGTCGATGTCTTCGCAGCTCTTCAGCCCATCCCCGCTGAAGCCAGCCCTGCACTGGCACGCGAACATGGTCTGGAGATTCACACACGTCGCGTTGGCATGGCATTTCCGCCCCTCGCTCGAGCAGAAGTCCGTCCCTGGAGATCAAACATGCGTTGATGTCGAGAACATGATGAAAATGATGATGATCATCGGCGACTCACCTGGGCAGACTTTGCAGCACTCCCCGGGCACCACGATTTGCTCCGAAGGCGGGCAGGAGAGGGGCGGGCATTTGTCTGGGTCGCGGCGGTCGCACTTCATAGACCCGTCTTTACAGTAGCAGTCAACGCATTCCTTCATGGGTTCAGACTCCCCATGGTCGTAGATCCTCCCCCGGAAAAAGCATTGCTCTGCGAGAAGGGGAACGTGAGCGGGATTAGCTAAGGGAAGTTGAGGGATTTACTCAGGCACGTCGGACAGCACTCTCCAGGGCTCGGTTCGGGGTTTTTGCATGTGGGCTCGGGACACGGCTCCTTCACACACTCGACAATTCCTCTCTGAAACAACGGGGGATTTGAACTTAGGTCCAAAGGCTAAATGGAGGATTCCTTACTTTGCAAGTGCATATTTCACAGTTTTGATGCCATGTATAGCCGTCGCTGAACAAGGACGTCTCATTGACACGGCAAGACTTTTGACATTCGCATTCTTCTACGTTAGTGAGCCGCGCCTCTGCTCTCATTAGCTTCATTAAACACCAAAAGATCATTTTTATAAACTTTACTATTTTATGCTATGATTCTAAAAGTGTACTATAATATTTTTTTATTTTTTCTATCAAATATAAGGTGCAAATTGTAAATTATTGGTTTGTTCTTTATATTTAAATGGCAAATGTATTGGTATGAGAGTTTTGACATTGAGTTAGATCTATGATATGTATGTATGTGTATATTTGTATCTGTTGGATTTATTAAACGATTAAATTGATCCAACTTACTCTTTCGGTGAGGGCCCGGATTTGCGATTCTAGAGATGCGTAGGACATTTTTAAGGCAGTGAATTCCCTGCATGTTGGACATTGGCTGTCGACTAGTGGACATTGTGACAAATAGCCATATGGACCGAATGTGAGTTGCAAGTCTTGCATAATCCCCTAAATTCAAATTGCTGTATGTCAAGAGTCGGTCCTCCCATTTAGAAACCTCTCACCTGGTAGAGAAAGTGTGAATTGGTCTTTTGACCAATCCAAATGGACAAGTTCCTAGTATCGAAGATGGCAGTGGTTGGGTCGAACTTAAGAACCCGCCTGTACGTCAGCGAGCAGTCGACTAGGATATCCACTTGCGAGGCGGAGAAGGAAATGGCCAGGCGGTGCCAACTTCCGTCTGCCAACCGGAATGGGAATGTTTCGACCGTCGAGCCAGAAATGACTCGCAACTCATTCTTCCGACCACTCGACTGGATCTCTAATGCACTGGACACACACTTTACATTAAAAAAATTCAATCATTGAGGGAAGTCGTACCTAAAAAGGTCTCTTGAGAAGGCGAGCAGCGTCCCGACATTGTTCGGGTTCTGCTTCACGTTCGCGGAGATCGTGAACTCGTTGGCTCCAATTTCAGCCAACGTTGAACGAATCTTGTCGACCCAGTCTCCTCTCATCATCATCTCGCGGTAGTCACCTGTGAAAATACAATTATTATCCTTTTCAAAATTTTTTAATGGAAAAATCTGAGAAATTAATGTTTGTGAATACATGCATGAGTATCTGAGTTTTGACTCCAGGTTAAATACTATTTACTACATATTGTATTTTATATGTATCTGTGTATGTAATACTATGCAGTTATATGTTACTAGATTATAGTAAATAGTTATTTATTGTATAAATACAAAGGTATTAGATTTTAAAAATGTATGTGCATAATATAAGTATTTGTAGTTTGGGTTTTTTCCTAAATACATAAAAGTGTTTACTAGCTTTCTTTCTCAAATGCTGACAGAGAATGATTTTTGTATCCAAACATAAATAAACAACCTATGAATATATATTTATTTTAATCAAAAAGTTTTATTTGCCCCATTTATTGAGTTAATTCATTTGGATAAATAAAACTTTATAAAATGGTTTTATTTATATAAACGTATGCAAATAAGGGCAATATATGGATTCATATTTATGTGTAATACTGACAATAGTGTATTGCATAATATTGAATCTCTAGATATCTTAGATATCTCTAGATATCTAACTTTAAGTATTATAGTTATTTGGTCATTTGAAGTGAATTATTTCACTGATTAAATCTTAAATTTGGGTATTTGAAAATAGAGTGGTAAATAGAAAATGGAAGATGTTACCTGTGAAGATGACTCCAGGAGTGAGTCGGTGAGCGCCAGAGCCGAGGCTGATCCCTTTGTAGGTACTGTTATGCAAATGAAGACTGTCGAAGAGATCCAATTGAACGAAGTCAGAGCCGCCCGCTGTAACAAATAGGGAGTGAGTGGGGCGTGGGGGTGAAGGGTCTCTGAACCTTGGAGAAGCAGCAGAGAAAAGAGAAGGAGGTGAGGACGGGTCATAATAATGTCCTTTGACTTCCCCACACATAATTAATTCACGAGAGGGTATCGATCAAATGGTTCACCTCACCAACTCCTCGTCTCTCGGCGAGTGTTGGGTTTGTGGAAGAGGCGGAAAGTGTGGTGCCGTGACTCCCCTCAGACCCACAGATACACATTCTTTGTCTGGTATTAAGGAAGGAGAATGTGACTCTCTCGTAAAAGTCTGCCGAACAACTGAGTGACACTCGCCGAGTGTGGATTACGCGAGATAAATAAGTCTATGAATATGAGCCTACCTGGGAGGATCGGGCACGTTCCCCTCCAATGACACATGGACCGAGGAGGAAATGTGGGCCTGAAACTCTCGAGGGACAATATTGACAGAGGGTTTGATAGAGATTAGCTCTGATCTGTATTTGGAAATCGTTGGAGTGGATCTCGAATGTGTGCCGACAAATCATGCCGGAAAACCAGGAGATAAGGGCACCCTCTCCGGCCAGACCAGCCTCAATTAGGTGACGCGAGTCATCTATTTTTTGACGAGTTCTCTGACTCCTCGTCCCTTCCGGCCTCAACGGAAGGTGAGGGTGGTGGCTAATTGGAAGACCCAGTTGACACATTTCTGCTCTCGGTAATAAATGGCAAATTTATGTGTCTCGCAGTGGTACGATATTCGGGTATCGACCAAACAAAATCGATCTCGATCCAATGAGGCGTAGCCGAGGGGGGAGAGAGAGTGGACTCATTTTAAAGGGCTTATGTGGGAGTCTGGGAAGCTGTTGAGTGCCGGGACTCCTGCGGGTGCGTCTTCTCCTTACGAGTCCCAACGCAGTCAGTAACCGCGAAGAGAGGAATTAGCATATTATGGGCTCTCGAATGGGCCGAGGATGGGGAGAGTGATGAGGAGACTCGTCGCCTCAGCTCGGGGAATCACGAGTTGAATTTTTAGCGAAATGTAGACAGATCCAGAGTCTTGGCCCCGATCCAGGTGATGGAGTGAGGCCGGAGACAAGAACCACTCTCCACATTGTCGCTACACAAGCGGGGATCAAATATGTCGTGATTTGCGAAAACTCCTCAGCTGGCTCCTCCGACTCAACCGAGACTGCAGGATGCAAATCTGTGGAGCCTCCAAATCACTCCAGATGTTATGCAGCCATTGAAATCTACCCTCACAATAAGAAGCCTTTATTGCCTCGGATCGGGCTCTTATCTTGAAATAGGGTGGAACGGGCGAGCGGATCCAATCCTGAAGGTGGTGGAGAGGAAAGTCGTGTTATTTATCTCGCGACAAAATTGCTGTCTTTTTTTACAGGAAACTCATCTAAGAATAAACCGCAGTCGCAAATCTCTCATAGATGATTTTCACCACCAGGACCGAGGAAGAATCGAATTTTCTCGCCCATTTAACTAAGGCCACTTCTTCTCCATCCGAGGGTCAGACAGGGCACGTGGCATTGAGACATTATGCAGGCACCCATGCGGGCCGCCCTTAGCCCACATCGCATCCCTCATCAGCTCGCCCACTTGTTAAGAGGAACAATGACAAAAGTCCGGCCAACCGTTTAATACCGATGGCAAATAGATGAGACATCAAGGCGGAGAATGCCTCTCGATCAAACTCGTCCACTTTACCCTTTCGAGTAACTCGTTACTATAAATATTCGACCTCACTCGGAATTATCATGAATATTTTACATTTAATATTTCAACTCGGATCCTATTTGCGCCAAACCTCCTTGATGACGAATTCTGTCCAACTTCTATTGGGAAATGGTGAACCACTGTTATTATTTCTCCTATATTTAGGTGCTCCTTCAACCAGCTTCTTATCTCAACCCAGGAATCCCGAATTTTTGCCCTCAGCTTTGCGACAAATGACCCGTCTGTTGTGTCTTTCTCTCCTCTCTATAATTTCACTTTTCTGGGGCACGGGCAATTTGGTTTCTCAATTCAAAAACTTTTCTCATTAAATGGAATGAAAAACCGAACGCAAGAGTTTTAAACTCTCGAATTATAATATATAACTATTAGTTATATATGCCACCCTTCTCTCGCACTTTCTTCAATACTCTCGAAAACTCGACATAAAACCATACAATCATACCACTATCGAGCTTTTCTTATCTTAATGCCTCATATATGGACAAATGGAATGCATGTGTTTATTGGTCTTATAACCAAATTTGCTCATTTGGTGGTTTATATGCTCAAATGATTCAAATCCTTCATCAATATAAGAAAACCTTGGTTAGCATTCTCTAACCACTCACATATTCCTCACAGACTCACAGTAGAGAAGTTGAATGGAAGTGGAAAAACCTTTCCCTTCCTTCTTACTTTTACTTTTCCATAAATTGAAAAGTGGAAATTAACCTTGAAATTGAACAGCGCTATAACCAGAAATGAGAGATATGTTTAGTTCGCAGTGTTAAAACTCTCAAGTTTTTCCCCAATATTAAATTGCAAGTCCCGATGATTTGGGCGGTAAAATAACCAAAGACCCAAATTAGAATAATTTGAAAAATATTTATATTTAAGCATATGATTAGGAACATTAAGTCATTATGCCATTGTGTGGTAAGTTATTAAGGGACGTTTAAATATTTAGGAAAATAGTTTTGATTGGAACTTTGGGTTGAACATGCGACGGTGAACATTATTGACTCTTTTGTGATTTGCACTATTGGGCATTTCCAAACTTTTCCATCAAATGTCTATTATAAAGTTTGTATTGAAAAGACCACTCAATGGGGTTGATAACGCGGGTTTTCCTGAAATGACACGTCATTAGGAATAGATTTAACTTTAATAGGGGTATATGCGCATAATGGGACATTGATTGTTTGGAGCGTATTGGCTGTCACTGTCTCCGGTTGATCTTTCCTCGCGAGTGTAAGGAGGAAACAGAGGATTTGGGAAGAGTAATCATGATGGTTGTGTTGAATGTTTCCATTGAGAGATAATTGAGTTTGTTCATTCCTTTCGGCTCCCAATGCCTCCCTGACGCTGTCAACGGGGCGACGTGCCGTTGCCGTTCTTCAATGTACCGCGGCGAGCTGTGGCATCCGCTAACAAGCCTGCTAATTGGAGCAGGATGATCCAGCTCGGAACTAGGCCTCGCTCCCCCTTGGGATTTTGTCGCGGAGTGGGGCAAGACGATATGAAATTGATTGGTTTGAATCTGGGAAATCGATATAGGGGCCTCCGTGGTTGTGGGGCCTCAATTGGCACACAGCCCCTCTTTTGCATGAAAAAAGTGGTTCGAGGGAGGCTGTGGAGACAACTGTTGGGGAGGGGACTGGGGCCTCGGTTCACCTGTGAGCTCAATGGCGACCTCGGGGATGACTCAGAGGGGGAATGCAGGTGAACGAATGTTTGGATTTGTTACCTGTGAAACTGTATCCCGAGGAGCCGAAGAGACACTGTAGGAGGAGGACGAGGGCGATGCAGAACATGTTGCGGAAATAGCGGCAGCAACCTCCTCACCACCACTGGATGGGTCTCAAGTGTGGCGGCGGGGGCGGGGCGGGGGAACACGCGGGACCGACGGCTCCGGCATGACCGGCACTTCTCAGTCCACCCCGGCCTTTTCCTCGGAGAGATGTGATCCCGGCCCCTTGCGCCACACAACTGGCCGACTCAAATGCCTGTCACCGGAAATGACTGCAGAGGAGCGTGCCAGTGAGGGGCCCCCTGCCCACCTGCGCCCAATCAATGCGCCGCTCTGGTCTGCTCTTCTCTCATTGAGGCCTCACTCACGGGAGTCAACATGACCCGGCCCAAGGAGAACCGCGACTAAGGACATGGGCCGGAGCAGCTCCGCATTTCCATTCTCCCCTCGAGGAGGCTGAGGATCAGCCGGATGAGACCAACCCACCAATGACCGATTATCCTATCCCTATTCAACCCCACACCTCACCGCGAGAACTTCCCCCTTAATCCCCGGATTATCCCTTCGCCACTAATTTATTGCTGCCCGTCCGCCGCATTGCATTGCTTAATCAGCTCCACTAACTCACTCAGATTGCCCATCCATGTATCAATCACTTCCATGTCTGGCCAAATACCAATCCTTGGTAGACCACCACTCGTCGCAGACAAGTGCGATCAAGAATCGGAAGAAAGTTTGGACTGGAGGTCAACTCCATCCAATAGCTTCCCCAACATGACCCACATGAAGAATGCAATATGTATGGTATGTATGTATCGTTGGGTGGCAAACATGAGGCACAAGGTGAAGATGCAAATAATCAGACGATGGATGAAATAACATGACGGAATGAAAGTGTAGCAGTTTTTGTGGGCAAATACTCCCCCTCTTTATTCAGATGTTTGGGCAGGAGTGAATGGACCTCTTTCGGACCCCAATATTACCCGTCTGAACAAGGAGGCAATTAGCGACGAAGGGACGTCGTGGGACAAAGACCAGACACCTTCGAAGGAGGCGGCGAAAAGCTATTTTTACAGCCTTACCAATTCATCTCGGTAATTCGGAGGGAATGGCGGGCAGTTGCCCAGATGCTCACTCCCAAGGGCTGTAATTAGAAGGAAGGCGAAAGGGGAGTCCAGAGGAGGACCGGAATTAAGTGAATGGACGCGGAAGGGGATGATTTCCGTGACATACCTGCAAGGTGTTTCCTACTCAACCGCTCCCCATTTCCCGCCTCAGCCCCAACATTGTCCTACTCGCTCCAGTAGGGAAATAAAAAGTCAGGTCGGAAGGAAGTGGAGGCTCGTACCTGCGTCTTCCGCACACGGCACCGAGTAAGCCACGCTCTTTTTGTTATGTGAATGGTCTCGCTCTACAGAACTCACCTGGACTTCATCTTCCACCCTTATTAAGAGCCTCACTTCCGCCTCTTCTCCAGCACAAATCATCCTTGGCCGCTTCCTCCACAGATGCAGCCCCCACACCCTCACCTTTACACAATTACCCATCCGATGGGCACAACAAGGAAACTGTCAACTTTTCTTACCCATAAGAAACATGCTCTCATATGCCACTTCCCTTTTTTAATCACCCTTACTTTTCGCTAAAGTATTTCCACGTGCATATTACCCATGTACAATGTGTGTGTTTCTTTAAATATACTCATCACTGACATAAGGCATTGAGGACCATGATGAGCATATTATTATTTAATATAATACTAATAGGTACTCTATGTATTCGATAGTTATATACAGGTAAGGGCGGTATGTACAATTGTATAGTAAATTTTAATTTTTTATTCATGATTAATTTTAAACCTTCCGACTTTCCTGAATAACTTCCATACTCTAAAATATAAAATGCAATACCATATATTTAATTACATAACTAATGTGAATTCCATGTAATATGTAATATGTACAAATAGTTAAGCTTGTATTCTTTTTTAAAGCTTTTAGTACGCTGCTTGGTAATATAGGGTATGTATGTATTTAATATTGAAGTTAAATTAATTTTATAAGATTGTAATCTATGGATGAATCATGGAAAATCACCCATACAATTGTAAGTGTCAATGAGTTCATGGTCACCAAAAGTGTGCGAATTCATTGTTGAATGAGGCAAGTGGGAATTTATGGTTCCAAAGAGGAACCACGCGAGTCTTTTAAGTGCAGGTCTTTGAGCCATATCTTACCACTTTCTCACACACAAAAGGGATTTTAATTGCTTTTGAAATTGAGCTCTGCCGTCTCAACAGTTTAAACCTCGTTGAGTCTTCGTCGTCCTTCTCAATGTTCTCAGCTTTGCATTCGAGACAGATTAAGCTCATGTTGAATAAGAGTAGTAAATCGGGATCAGATGTTCATCATTCATCACTTCTCTTCATTCATCCAAGTCCTTTCAAACTTCTCACAATAAAAGGAATTTAAACCATTCTTCATATCATCATACTCACTCTGCCGTATTTCCCAGCTTATACAAACTTATGTGCTCAAGATACATTAATGGGCAGATATGTTTCTCGAGGCCCTTCCGTGTGCTTATCCACAAAAGATATTGTAATAATATAATAAGTACTAATAATATAAAAAAATCTTCTAATTACTACTTAATGCTGTTCAGAGTTATAAGATAAAATCTTAGAATATGTATTTATATTTTGCCAAGTAATACAGCATAATAAATGGGATGCATTTTTATCAAATTGATATTCTTTCATAAAGATTGCAGTTAGTAAAATTCAAGCTTTGACAGTAAAATGTGAGATTCAAGTTTCAATGAAATTTTAAACTCTGACCTTTGCTCTCAAATGGTTCATTTTGGAAGTTAATAAAAATGAAAGTATAGATCTCAGCATTAGAGAGAACGTTTGCATTAAATATGTATGGTCGTTTTGCTGACATTGACAATGAGTGATTTTTTCTCTTAAAAGCAAAGGACAAAAAACTACTTTATGGAAATTTATTAACTTATGACGGATTGCTATCAGTCATTCCACAAACGTCAAGTAAATGCCTATCTATTAAATCAATTAAATAATTCTTAACGACCAAATATTGTAAAAATGAGCATTTTAACACAAAATATGATTGATTTTAAATCACTTTTTAGATCCATATTAGGCTATAGCTAATATGGATCTATGGATTGTTTGGGAATGGTGACTTGCTTAAGTGAAGTCGTATCCTAATAGTTGACTCATTAAACATTAGATACCCAATACATATTGCATATACATGGGTATGTATTTAGACAATGTACAATACAATATTGTGTATTCTCTTTGACTAAATATTCAAACTATTCTCTATCCACGAACGAGCTGGACTTCGCGGGTGCCATTTTAAAAAATTAATTTATTTAGTTTGCTTTAGTGATGTATTCGCTACAGCAATCGCTACAGCAAACTAAATAAATTAATTTTTTAAAATGGCACCCGCGAAGTCCAGCTCGTTCTTGGACCGAGAATAGGTATAACTATATAACAAGATTCATATACGAATAGTATGATAACATTAAGGAATTTAGAATTTTTCATCTATCATACAATTAAGTTGCATTTACATGCTCATATTTAAAGAAAGGCTTGATGGATTTTACACATTAACATTTTCATTGAATGCAAGTACAGATTTGTCTGTCGGAAGGTTAACAATAAGAGTCGTAGCATCGTTTAACATTACCTAATTTTTCTAATGAGAATAAATCAACATTAATGTAGAACTAATACTTTAATATATAGTAACGTTTATAGTACGCGAACAGTATTTATATAATACTTATGTTAGTAAATGTATGAATCGAATACTGAAGGTACTTTTAATTATTCTTGTGTAATATAAAGTTGGTAATAAATAATATTTATATTACTTATCGTTAGCTAATATTGAACACATTTGCATCTTTAAAAGTTGCTCGTATCTAATTTCTGTTCCAGACATTCCCACAAGTTTAACTAGCATTCTAATCTTTTATCAATTTTAAAATAATGCCACAGTCTAGAACATAAAATTAATCCTATAAATGGTCTGGAGTTTCGCAATTATCAGATTGTCTCTATTAAAAAATTATGTATATTAATATATGTACTATATTATATCAATTGTATTCTTAAACTATTTGGTTTAAGAAGTGATTATAATTATGGTGTATGTCACATTTTCTCAATATTAACTTATTACGTTATAACATAGTCTGCGTATATTATACATACTTATTTGTCTATACAATGTAAACACACATTAATCGGATTGTAATAATAATTTTAGAATATTTTAAATTCTTAATATGTACACGTGTGTTATGTGTATACACTCTATAAACTTATACATACACATTTGTTTGCATGTATCTGTAGGTATTTATGCACTATAATATCTACCATATATAGAGTAATTGGGGTATGTCTAGATTTGGTCGTACTGTAAAAATTGTATTATTATGCTTTAATCCAATTACATGCTTAGCTAACATATACGAGTACATACACATACACGAAAATATATTTGACTTGTGGTAATACATACATCATTATAGCGAATTTGTACAGGATAATGTTGGCTATTAACATTCTGATCTTGAATATCGCTTAATCAAATTAACAATTAAATTTTAGTGTGTTTAATTAGTTATTCTGTAATTACTTGTTGATGAATTTAATAAAGCAGGATATTGTAAGATTGTAACAAAATATCGGGTGCAACGGTCAAGCTTTCAACAATATGTTCACAATTCTGTTGATGTGTTTTCAACGAGAAAAAGTGTTCGTTTAATTTCGAAGATTTTCCAAGGCTGCTAACGCTCGAGAAATCAAAAGGATGAATTTTTGAAGCCCCTGCTCCATCATGTCAAAACGATATTTACATACATATACTATGTAGTACATATATACTATATATAGTACATATGTATGGTATGTAAGATGAAGTGTTGAATTTCCAATGTAATAAATAGTAGAGCCAGTAAAAAAGATTAAATGAAAAAATGGATATTTAGAATTTAACCCGACGAAACAAATTTTAAGTGTGGCATGGGGAAGATTCTTCATCCATAAGAGCAAAATGAATAATATTTAAAAAATATGTGCAAATAGTAACAGGTTTACCATAAAATATTAAAATAGAAGAATTTCATTTCTATCCAATCACAATCACCCTCTGCTCTTCTGCATTTAAGTATAAAATATAACTGTGTTCATATTGAATCGTAATTGTATTAGTTTCAGTATGTAGATAATGTAGAACCATTTAAGTATATGTATTTATTAAGGAGTCGAATTAAAGTAAAAGTATCTTATCTTAAATCTTTTCCTTGCTTAAATTTGTGGTGATAATTACCACGTGCATAACGGTCAATAACATGCATAGCGCGATGATCGTACGATTCTCGTTAAAAATCATTTAAAATGACTAGACGAGTGAATTCATAAAAATGTCTCATCTTACTCAGATATCCGGTTACTCACTAAATACTCAAAGTCTATTAAATAGATTTTAAGTATTTATTGCATGTTATATTTAGAAATACAGACGCTAACGAAATGTAAATACTTAGCAATTCCATACACGAATTTTGGAAAAGCTTTCTGAATGATAAAATGGAAAATAATGATAAAGTTTGAGATTTTGAAATTTATTTATTACTATAGACAAGCTATGTTTGTTAAATCAATAAAATTTTATTGTCCGTTTTGAAATGGGAATATTTCTTTTCTTCAGTGAAAGTTCTCTTGACCAAACGATGAATATGAGCCCTATATGCTAAATTATACGAGAAAACGAGAATTAACTGACAAGTTTGTGGGAAGAAATCGTCGCTTAACCTTCCAATCCATTTGAAGAATCAATAAGAGAAAGGGAAAAAATGTTCGAGAAACGTCGTCAAAAACATGACACAAATTGATTATTAAACCTTTTTATCAATTTAAAAAATTGACTTTTCAATTAAACTTCATTGCTCCTTGGAAGCTACTTCAGTAGATTTAATATTAAGGAACTAAACTTTTGCTTTCAATGTTATTATTACTACATTTGTCCTATTGTATATAAACTATTGAACTTACTACAACTTACATTAAAGCCTTTACCTTATTAGAACATTTTACTCCTTGGCGCTTGATGGGAATCAATAAGTTAAGAATTGTTTATTAACTCTTTAAATGTATGCAAATGAATGATTTGGTCATTAGCATTATTATCAAACGAACTTATACCCATGGTTAGATGTAATTATCTCTGCTCTTATTTAACGACATTGAATGAGCCTAATGTAATTTAGGATGGGAAAGTGAAGGTGTTTGATAAATCGAGGAATTGATTCTCTTCAATTACAATAATTGCCAAGCCATTAGTGCTAGTTATATCGAATCTCTTTCATTGTCCGAGGATTGATATAATGTAAAGTAGCATCAATAAATTACAAGTCCCTCAGTTCTCCAAACTTCTGTTGTGTGTGCATGTGTATATGTGTGTGTGTACGTGTGTGTATGTGTGTTTGTTTTGAGAATGCGAAAGAGTCGTGATCGGACAGACTTTCCCCTCTTCATTCTCCCACCCTGTTAAGGCGATTATAGTCCTATGGATGTACTAGTTATATTTATATGTACATACTTCTCCTTTTACCACTTCCATGCTCTCCTTCCGCTTCCTTCCTAATTCCCCTCAAGTCAACTCCACAGAGAGAATTTACAAACCATCCGGAATAAAATGCTCACTTCGTGGATGACATGAAATTTGAAAAACCTTCTTATTGCTCTCACAAATCCTCTTTCCAAATCTTCCCCTTTCTCTTCAAATTTTTTCCTCTTCAAGAACCTTGAGATAAATTAGGATCATATAGACTTTCATGTGTTTACACTCTGGCCTCCTAGGTACCTTTTTTCCATTTTACTCTGCTAATTTATTGGGCTATATATTTAGTATATGTACTGTACTTACGAATAAATCTGCATAGGTTTCTTCACACGTAAGTGACAATTTATGTTTGTGCTCGTATGCAGTCGTTATAATAAATTAGCTTTGTTTGAATCTAATTTTAATAAATAAATTGTTCACTAAATCGTTGGATTTAAAAAATGTGATTATTTGTAGTCACTGTATCACGACCGGCAATACTTAAGGTATATATATACAGATTGTTGAATTTATTTCAAAATATAGGAGATTTATTTATTTAATGATTAATAAATTGGCACTAAAATGCAATGTTCTATGTAGAGTAAGTATTTAAAGTATGTATCTATGAATGGAACTTATAATATGAATTGGTCTGTTTTAATACATTTTTATTTGGAGGTATAATAAGACTAATACAAATTATTTTATAATATCAAGGAACACATAATATCAAGAGTTTCAACTCGTTATATAACTTTTTAAAAACGACGCATCATTATTTATTTATCAGTCCATATTTTAACAAGTATCATAAGAGTAATTAGAAGATAAATTAAACTATCCACAAATATGAATATAATCAAAAAAATTGAGAAAACTTTGTGGTCAATTATTTCAAAACCATTTAAGGACATGGCATTGATTCTTCCACAGAATGACTAAACGAATTCCAAATGTTCCTATTTGAAACAGTGCATAAAGCTGCTCCACCACGCATTTTTTGATGTTCCTGAAATTTAAATATTAGTGCATAAAATTTTAAATGAAGAATTATCATAGTGATTACATTTAAATCTCATTTAAACTATAAATTTAAACAAACCATTCGGTTTAAATCACTAATGCATATCCAAGATCTGTCAACTCCAGCGGCCCATTTTGAATGATCAGTATGCGTCGTGAAATGTGCATTTGGAAATTTTTGTTTCTCGATATTGATAACTTTATAGTTAGAGGAGCAGTTTGATGGGAATGCACCGGGTCCGTTTAACCAAGTTTGAACTTTGAGTCCAGTCTTCAAAATTGGAGCTATTATTTCAGAGTATATCTCTGAAATGAAAGTTAATTATACTTTATTAAAATCATCTAATATTCAAATTGTAGTCATATATGCATATATATATATATATAGGTATACCTATTGTAGTTTATTCGAAACAAAAAGCAAATTAATTTTAATAGAAGTTTAATAATAACCGATTATCATTATTTGAAGTGCACTACTTAAAGTATTATGTATTGCTAAAATAGAAATTTGAGCTGTCTTTCCTTCATTCCAATCAACCTCAAACTCTTTAGTTTGAAGAATTTCATCTCACGGTTTTTATCTCTTTTCAATCTATTATAAGTTATAGAGTACATAAATGTAATATGACTCAATTTTTATTTAGTTTGCTAACTCAATACTTTGAATTTGGAAGAATACGAAAATCAATGATAATTTCCTACTTAAGTAGGCATATTAATGTATTTTTATGTATATTAGTACGTATGGTATACTCTACTTATGCATATCTACTACTATGTATTACATGTAAAATATTTTTTGATGTATTATTATGAACACCTTTCTGTAGTTTTGGTCCTTTTGCAAAAATGAGGAAATCTAGGGCTCCACAAGTCAAGTTGGTAATTAAAAACGGTTGAGTCTTTGGCCGTTTTTTCATTATAAACTTATTTAAGGTTGGTAGGGAGCTTTGAAGGGCCGTTGGAATATAATGATCAAAGACGTGTGGTCTTGTAATCATCAAAATGTTCGCAATATTGTCAATTTTTTCTATTGAGAGCGTGAGGCAGAGGAACATTTGTCCATTAGTGTATCCGGTTTTTGGATATGGAAATCCTCCAAAGTTTTCATTCTCGTTTCTGCTTCTGTTGGAGATGATAGGGAAATGAGGAAGGGAGTGCATGAGCCAAAATCCACCAGCTGCGGTTGCCTTTATGATCCCTTTGGTATGACCGTTATTGGCTATTGAAGGCCCTGAGGGAGGTTGGTCATTGTAAAAGACATGTGCCAAATTGTCAACCTATTGTCCAATAAAATGTCCCATCATAATTAAAACCTCTTTTAAAATGTTTTAACAAATAATCAATTCCATTTTAACGATCAAATGTTTGAAACTGAACTTGGTGAACGGCGAGTGAAGATAGCGTGTTGGCGATTATGGACTCATTTGAGTCTATCATTTTCTCAGAAAACTTCCATTCGATGAACTGCGGGAGAAAGTAATAATACCCAGCTCCTCTTTTTAAACTCTCCTTCTCAGACTCTTCAATTTTAGGTAGTTTGTAGGCATAAAACCTGTTAAGCAACAACGGGAACTTATAAACACAGGAATACATAGAAAATAAATGTAAATAAAATCGACAAAACAATGTGTGACACGTTACACTCATAATAACAACATTACCAGTCCACGTTTTTGTTGTATTCGTCTTTACATTGAAGACTCTCGCATTCTTTTAGATTTATTAATAAAAAGAAAAGAAAAACCAGAAATGTCACATTTCCCATAAGCCTAAATCTTTCCATTTCAACCCAAGGGAAATGTTGAGCCGGAAAGCCGAGGTTGAGTCGTGATGTTAAAACACCGGTATGTGTATTCAAGTATATACCTATAGGTAGTAATTGGCTAATGAATTTTAAGGAACAATTCCAGAGAACACCTGTCCCTAACGCAGGAATGAGTAAAGGTGAGTAAATTAGATCCTGCATTGGGTTTTGACGATGGGAGCCCTCGAGAGGTTTCTTGTCGAACTCTTAGACCAAGGCGTGTCTGTGTGGGTTATTTCTGTGCGCTTGCGACCATAGGGAGCCGCTGGATCCACGAGTTTCTACGCCATCGACCAGAAGTTCTTTTCCCATCCGCTTCCCACCCAGAAGCTTCTCAGACAAATACCTCTGGTCCGTTCTCATTTATTTCGGCCAACCTCCTTCAAAAAATCTTTCAAAATGTCGAAGGGACTTGCGGATCCAATGTCTTTTATGAAAGACTTCGTCGCCGGCGGTATTTCGGCTGCCATTTCAAAAACGGCCGTAGCACCGATCGAGCGAGTCAAGTTACTTCTACAAGTCCAACATGCTAACAAACAAATGTCGCCAGATAAGCATTATAAAGGTGAGCCCTTGGAAATTTACCCAATTGACCCTTGGCTAAACCCGGGCTTAATTGAAGGCCCGGGGGATTTTATATGATTGGGAATAGGATGGCCGCAGGGCCGGCTCCGGCTGGCCCAATGGATGCCGGCCGACTTATAATATAGACCTCGGGCCTCTAACATAAGAATCCCGGCCGTTTATAGAAGCCGGGTCCCTTATGGAAGCCTGGTCTTTGACAGAGGCCCGCCCTCGAGTCAAAACCCGGCTCCTATAAAGACCCCGGCCTCTTATAGAAGTCTGACCTAGGTTGACCTCTATTAGATTCCGGCCTCTGATTGAAGCTGGGCATGGAGGGAATAGTGGCCGGGGGCTTGTATATGATCCAGGATGAGTTATGAGAAGACAATGGGTCGGATTCATATTTCCACATTCATTTCCAGGTATGGTCGACTGCTTCACCCGTATTCCAAAAGAACAAGGGTTCTTGGCTTTCTGGCGAGGAAATATGGCTAATGTTATCCGGTACTTTCCGACTCAGGCGCTCAACTTTGCCTTCAAGGATAAGTAAGTGGAGTTTAGTTTGGTGAAATGGTTAGGTGTGGAGTGTGGAAGAGTCATATGACGACGAGAATTCTCCTTGGATTGAGTTGAAGCCTGGGCGATCGGCCCCTGACACACTGTGCCGATTCTCAATGCCAAGAAGGAAACTTGAATAACTCACTCGCACTTTCCATCTCCCGAGAATCTGCCCAATCGCCTCCGACTGGGCTCAAATGCCTAATTTTACCATTCATTCTTTTCAGATATAAGCAGGTCTTCTTGGGAGGCGTCGACAAGAGAACACAATTCTGGAGGTACTTTATGGGAAACTTAGCTTCTGGTGGTGCGGCCGGAGCCACTTCACTTTGTTTTGTATACCCTCTCGACTTTGCCCGAACACGGTGAGGACCAAATGATGAAAATGAATCTAAAAAATGAATTTCCCCCAACCTTATGGCTTCCTGACTTTCATGATGAGATGACGTGGATGGAGATTCTAAGTTTTGGGTGATTTTATAGGCTGGCAGCAGATATTGGAAAAGCTGGAGCCGAGAGAGAGTTTAGTGGTCTCGGTAACTGCCTTTCGAGGATCTTCAAGTCGGATGGACTTATGGGACTTTACCGTGGATTCGGTGTCTCCGTGCAAGGCATTATCATCTACAGGTAAACTCAATTGCTAATGATGTGTAATTAGCGTGTTTTTAAAAATGCTCAACCTATGTCGAGTGATTTAAATTAATGAGTGTCTTGTTCATAGGGCCGCCTACTTCGGTTTCTTCGATACCGCCAAGGGAATGTTGCCCGACCCAAAGAACACTCCGTTCCTCATCTCCTGGGCTATTGCCCAAACTGTGACGACAGTGGCTGGAATTGTGTCCTATCCATTCGACACAGTGCGTCGTCGTATGATGATGCAATCTGGACGTTCTGACAAGATGTACAAGGTGAGGCCTGAAACGAGTTTAACTTTTCAATGGACAATTATATGCTAACACATTTAAAAATATCTAATGAATTAAAGATAAACCAATAACAATGACCCAATTTACGCTTTTAGAACACAATGGATTGCTGGGGTAAAATCTACAAAAATGAGGGAGGAAATGCGTTCTTCAAGGGGGCTTTCTCTAACGTTCTCCGAGGAACCGGCGGTGCTCTTGTCCTTGTACTTTATGACGAAATTAAAGACTTCCTGTTTTAAGGGATCTTTTGAGTAGAAGAAAAAACAACACATGTGAATTTTCTTGTTAAGAAAAGTCAAGAAACAGTAGCCGTACTCTTATCTTAAAAACAAAAATCTAAACAACTATCTTGAATTCAGAATATGTTGTAGAAACACATATAAATATATATTGAGAAGGAGGAATAATAAATGAATGGATTAAGAATTGGCCGTGGAATTCAAAATGTTGAGTTAAATGTCATTTATTCTTTCATTATATATTCTCATATTATTCATTAATTCTGTTTTTCATCATCGATTTAAATAACATGTAAATTGACAATGAACTTAATTGAGCTTGCATTGTAAATATTTTATTTAATTTTATTAAATACATATTAGAAAAGGTCAGCGCAGTGTACAAACTTTATTATATATATATTTATAATATATCTATATTTTCATTAAATTATTACCCTTTGTTTCTCTTTTGAGTTTCCTCAAATATTTATATATTTTTCGACATTGAAAGAGGTACTTTTACATAAGCTTCTTAAAGAGGAAAGATTAATTCCTTTCTTTAACACAAGGGTCTCCTTATCTCTCATACTTAAAAATCCCAAAATTGGGCATTTAAGACAATAATTTTAAAGTATAGGAGTGATCGGTCGGAGAATGTCATTATCTCCACTTTATATTTTGAATAGCCTGGACTTTGGGGAGCACAACAGTACACAAAATAAATATTCGTTATATATAATAATCAACTACTCAAAGAACATTACACAATTTTATTATACTTGAATGTGTTTATATGAGCTAATAGAACAAAATATAATTGTATGAGATAATGAGAAAGAGAGAGAGAGAGCTTCGTTCAATAAAAGTAATCTAAATATTATCTAACATTTTTAAAAGAATATTTACATACCTAGTTCTTTACTTCCTACAAATTTTAATTACTCTAATGTACTTCCACTCACAGATACCCCTTTGAAATTAGATACCAGAGGTAAATAAGGTACCATACATTGATAATAAATGTTTTAGGTTCTTTTGCATTTCAACCTTATCATTGCAGAGAAGGTTAATCAATATTAATTTTAATTGACATTTGTTTGAGCACTTTTCGATTCTATCTCTGCACACTAATCTTGTCATTCGTTTCATCTCTATATTATATATTATTATATTATAGAACATTCTAACTCAGAAGCCCTGTATATATTTAGTATATGTATTCAATTAATTATTATTATTTTCCTTACAAGATATGTATGCTTAGGTACAATTGCTATAAAGGCATGTTATTTGCCAAAATATTTTTATGATTAAATTCAGCATATAACAAACAAGCCTATGGTTATTAATACTTTACTATAAAGTAAGGTTTACTATAGATTAAGATTTCTAATGTACATATATTGCTTACGCTTCGGATAGATACAATAAATATTTAATTCAAAGTTATATATATTATACAGATATTATGTATATACTATAAATTTGTCATCTTTGTAATTTGAAATATCTACAGATACATTTTATTGGATTGTATTGTATGGTACATAAAAGCATTTTTGCATGTTATATTTTTACTATATAATATGTATAAATATACTTTGTATTTACATATTTGTTTTATTTGTCAAAATAAAACAACTAGCTCATAATTATGTACTTCTGTACTTATATAATATATAATCTTATATAATGTTAATATATAGATTTGAATTTTGTATAAATTGCTATAAGTAAGTATATATATTACGTATAAGCTATAGCTCGAAATATCACTGCTCATATGATGTCTGTTCGTTCACGTAATGAGATTAATAGACATAAAATCCTTTACAATCATTTGCATGCACGTTCGCATTTAATATTGTAAATATACCAAAATATAGCGGGTAATAATTTCAACTAAATTAAAATAAGCTAACCTTAATCGAGGTTCTCACATTAAGTATACATATGTAATATAAATGCATAATGTAAAATATCTAATCATTCGCAAGATTCTAAACCTTGATTTGATATATATTGATTGTTCAACCTTTACATTCTCATTTTACAAAAAAGATAAAATGTTTGCAGTTATTTATTTTTAAAAGCTCCTCTCTGCCGTTTATTGAAATTATTACTACTAAAACAGTAAGAGGATTTAACTTAATTGCCAGTAAGAGGATTTAACATAAGTGACCTGAAAGGCATATAAAACAAAACACTTCCTGCATTCATTTAATATCTTTTTCCTAGATTTTAATAAATACCTCTTTTATTCATTTTTTGATTTTTAAGAATTGGCATTTTGACAAAAATAATTAAAAGTTAAACGTAAAGTGGAAAAATATAATCTATGAATGAAACTAAATTTGCGTTGTAACAATTTGGAAACTGTGTCGAAAATGGTTGAGAATAAAATAACCTTCGGTGTTTCAATAGTGTACATACTCTGGACTTCTTACTGCACTTTATACCGAATAGAATATTTTTAAAATTTATATATTTATGTATGTACTTGGGTACTTGTAGATATGTTCAGCATATATTCATACTTCCATGTTTTAATATGTTGTCTTTATAATATTAAAGTAATTGAAATATTGTGGATAATGACGATGAGTGTTAGCCTACTAGAGAATATCTCAAATATAGAAAAGTAGATAAATTTTATCAAAATTGACAACTCGAGGCTATCACACACGTGCTCGATATCTTTCATCAATTTCATGCATCACTAAACTCTTTGATCTTACGAGTCATGAATTTCCAACTGGAGGTTTGTTTAGTATTAATATCATATTTGGGTTTGCGTATTTTTCATTGAAACTTATCAAAAGCTCCATTGATAAATATTTTCAAAAAACAAAATTATTACAAAACTATTATTTGTTTTGTGTCAAACTACGTGTACTGCCAATTGTTTTAATACTTTACTCTTCAATTCAAGGGCAAAAATTGTTGCCAATTAAAGTATTAATAATTATCGAATAGATAATATATTATATGTATAATAGATACATTTTTTAGTAATTAGTAGAATTTCATAAAAAGATAAAAAATTGTCATATTAAAATATTAGCACTAGCAGAATTTTCTCGAGGAAATATATGAGATATTCAGTTCAGTGATACACTCAAGCATTTTTATCAAAAACAAGAAATAGCATAAATAATGCACATATAAGATATAAATAATTATTCAATTTTAAATATACCGTTGGTACATTTATCATGATATCATGAGAGATGTGATAATAACATCAAGATAAGCTCTGAATATTTCTACATATGTGTATATTACATTAATACACCGTCCAAAAGTATTTAGAGTTAACACACATATTCGTGAGTAATATTAATTTTGTTTGCTAAAGTTTACAGGTACTCATGTCTTATTTTTAAACTTTTCAGAAATTCATGTAAAATATAATATGTAATTAAGTGAGCATAAATACTATATGAATATTTAATAAGAGTATAGAACCAAGTGGGCTACATAAGTACAATTAGTTAACATAGTACTTAAAAAGTTTTCCTTCTTGAATCTGTAAACTTACTAACAACCTTGTATTATATTTTAAATAAATATTTACTATGATAAAAATGTGTCTTCTTGTAAAATACTATAAGCTTTGACATGATATCTAAAACTATGATCATTATTTTGGACAAAATTAAAACAGTGGGGATATTTAAATTTGTGTTTTTAAATAGCAGTTTTGGAGAAGAATCTTGGATTGGCAACGGCAGTGGCGTCAAGTGCCCCGTTTTCTTCTTCGGAGAGAAGAGGAGACAGTTGGAATTGAGAAACGTTCTTTTTGTTGCTTCGCTCCCTTTTTGGGATGGAAGGAAAGGTGGAGCGGAAGTTGGGGCCGAGGCGAAACGGCCGCTAACTGTTGTACATCGACTCATCTTCTGCAGAGCTCGGAATGTCGAATATCTCAGCGAAAAGAGGCGGCAGACACGAGAGCTGACTCCAATGTTGACGGTACCAGTCGAGGATTTCTCCATGGAAGGTTCCAATTCTGCGGAGATCGGAGAGGATCGTCGGAATGCCCGTTTTGTTCAAGGAGTCAACGAGTTGGTTCTGAGAGTGAGTCAGTACGACGATGGAGTGATGTGTGAGCCCTTGTCGCTGGGGAGACAAAAGACATGCTCCTGACAAAAGCCCCAAATCTCCATCCGACCATGATGACAGAGTAACCCAGAGGGAAAACAACGACGATGAAAAATCGCTCTGCAAATGAAAGTAGAGAAATGGAGTTAAAGCCATGTACAACTTTCCCATATTGGTTTTTGTAACAATTTGTGTAAAACATTGGATCATATAAAATGGTTTTAAATTCCGTATTAAATAATCCATTTGTTCATATGTATTAAGAAAGTAGGGATATTTAATTCCACAATGAGAAACAATTATTGGACCCAATATTTGAACAGTAAATGTTTTTTGTTTGGAAAACATCCCATATGGAAAAAAGAAAAGTCTCAAAGAGTTGTTTGTTTGCATCATTAGTGGATTGTTTGTAAGAATTGGTCATGGAATTGGTTTTTACATCGTAGACAGAGTCAAGATGCTTTCTGCTGAATGTTGATCCGTCTGAGAGAGTGAGGGAGTCCTTGGTGGCCATAGGGGCGACATGGACGGCCCACATTTCAAAGAACCCTGTCTTGATGAGGATAAGCTGATCATCCTGTGGGAGGGATGTGAACCCGGGTATCCGCTTCGCAAACTCCACAACTCCTTGGATGGAAGAAAGCATTTCCCTTGAAATGATGCCAAAGAGGGAGATCCGTGCGTTCTCGTTGCTCTCCGACAGCTCCTTTACCACACAAAATTCAATTATGTTCCTCGGAAAGTTTGCGAGAGTTATTTCTTTAGATGTCTCCTGATGGTTCTCTTTTGAACACCCTGAGACCGCATGAGGGGAATCAAATGGAAGGTCTTACGAGGCTCAGCTTCCGCGGCGCAACGTCCCTCACTTTCACTTGGGTGTAGACGGAGTGCTGGAGGTGAGTCACGGTCACCACCGTCGAGAGCGGATTCTGACTGCTGGGGAACGTAGACGAGACCGAGATGTGATCCCCTTGGATGGTCGAGGACGGGGAGGCCGACACGGGTGGCACGGGGGTTCCGAAAGAAGGCCCCGCCACTCCGCCGCCCTCCAAAGAGCTGTTCGATCCCGGAGACCCCGACTGCGGTGTGCCGTCATACGATGACTGGTCAGCTTCCGCAGAAGTTATCACTTCCCTCGACCGCTTTGGCACACGTCCGTACCGAACCGCTGCGGAAAAAAGATGTCACACTCCATGGGTGGACCTCAGGGAGGAAACACTTACAGTCCCGTGACATTCCCACAGCAAGGCACTTTTTGAACCGGCAGTATTGACATCGATTTCGATTGAGTCTTATCACAAGGCACTTCCCGTCTCGAAGACATCTAAAAAGAAGAAATTAGTTGGCCATGATGGGTTCTAGGATGGGAGTAATGGGAGTTGAGGGCAGGAGGTCTGGAGCTGGAAGTGAGAGCAAAGGAGTGAGCGAGCGATGATTATTTCAAAAATGCCATTTCGAATTACTCATCACTTTTATCTCTTATCTGAAGGTGTAATATCCACACAACTGACGTTGGTAATATCAGCTATCAGTTAACTACGACGTATATTATTGCATATAACGGCCGTAGCGCATACATATTACCACTGCTACAATTTTCTCACATCCTCTCCAGCCCATTATTTTCCCTTGTGAAGTCTGAAATGAGGTTCTCACCTGTACTCAATCTGCTTCTGGATGCTCCGCCGAAAGAATCCCTTGCAGCCTTCGCATGATGTGACTCCGTAATGGTAACCCGATGCCTTGTCCCCGCAAACCCGACATGGGTGAAATGACTTTCCAGAATTATTCGAGTCCGCGTAGACACCCTCTGGAAGTGATCGGAAATATAAGTATTAGTGATAGGGAAGATCAATTAAATGGATCTCCACTGGTTCTATACGAGGACATTTATTCGACATATGAAATCGTTTCCTACAATCCCCGAAGGTGGAACTTCCCATGAATCTTCTTCCTAATCTAGACTATAGAAACCCAGCCGTCGCAGTTCCGATAAACTAAAATCACCTATGCCCATTTAATCTTTCCACTTCCCAGCTTCCTCTCCCATTCACTTTCCTTTCAGTGCATAATTCTTCTACTTGCACTTAGGCCCACTTTAAGGAAGACTTCCACGTCCCAAACGTTTTCTCATCCACCTTTACAACTCACCCAAAGTGATCTCGAGCATAAATAGTGAAATTTTCCAATTAACTTTCCCGGAGGAATGAACCAACTCTCAAACTGATTGTGGAAGCATGTTTTACACCGCAGATTGAAGATTTAAATATTTTATGGACTCGTGTAATAAGTGCAGAGCGGGTGAGTTAAAGCTTCACCGAATGCTACTCATACATACGTAAGGATTTTATGCAACACTTGCTATGAATCAAATAATAATTTCCGCTCTCCCTCTTCCTGATTCATTCTTTTGGACTGAGGAGTGGAGCGACTAATTTCTCTGGCGTTTTTAACATGAATTTCACAGGAGGTTCCATAAAGTAGAGAACTTCCAGCTTTCCATCCACCACTGTGTTTCCATTAAGATCCCTCTCATTAATAACATAGACGGGGGGTTTAAAGGAGTTGGTCCAATTCGCATTTCCCTGCGTCTCGAGAATCAGCGGCATAATTCACAAAGTTTCCATACTTATGTGTGTAATGTACACGCCCTTTGAGAGAGGATTAAACTGGGAAGAGAGCCCTCGTCGTAACATGGCCTTTAAAGGACGGCAATCAAGGTTTCTAATTTATTATGAATGAGGCCTTTGGAATCAAATGGACCAACTCATCAGATTCTTCCCTGACGTAAGGAAATTCAAATTTCTCATATAGTTTACATATTCAATTCATCTTGGAATTTTTGGAGGCCCTGAGAGAACGTGTGTTGGGAGGAGGGCCCAGATCGATAGTTGATAAGCTCCAAGTTTCATCTATTAATCTACAAGAAAGTTGGAGAAAAGGTTTGGGAAAGTTTGAGGAGCACAGCTGCCTACGCCCCCCTTTCAACCCGAGTGTAGTGAGAATAGACCTCGGTTCCTTATTACTCCCAAAATATTACGGAATTTGAGGACGGAGGGAAATAATAATAATGTAAAAGTGATTGGGGGCTGGGAAAGGCAGAGTGGAGAAGATGATGGGTTGGTTCAATCAGGGTTCATTGTCGGAGTCGAATGGCATGTCATCTAAAATTCATGATATTCTCACAGCGTTGTTCCAACTCCTCAATCTCCTTCCTAGCTTGAATGCGGAAGGAACTCTCCCTTGTTGAGGAATATGCTTTATAGATCTTCATCATGATGAGGCTCCGTTCGTCCCGTAACGCTCCTACCATTACTACTCAAATTCATGGCTCGCAATAGTCGTTTTACATATCCATTGTGTACTTGGATCATGTAGTATATATAGACGAGTGTAAGGCTTGAAGCAAACACTCACCTTGTTTTGCCCGTTTGCCGGACGAAACCTGACAAGATTTCAATGAATGAGTAGGATGAAATATTCCCAGTTTCAGGTTTGGCTAGTCCTGCATTTGCATAAAAATTTTTGGAAGATGTTGTTCTCTGCCATTGACCTCTCTCCTCTTCCCTTCCGTTGGGCTGGAGAGAGAAGCGACCAACTCGCACGTCCCGCTCGTAAAACTCCAGTGAGTTAGGAAGTTGAAGAGTAATGGGATTAATCGATGGACAGCAAGGCCAATAAAACTATAAAAGAGTATAGCGACCGATTCATGGCTTCCGAGAGCCCTACTCATCAAAAAGGACAAGGAAAATGAGGGATTATTGAATTAAAGAGTTCATCGGCCTCTAGACCAGAAGGGACGCTTGTTTGTAATCACTCACATCTTCCACAGATAGGCCGTTCTCCAAAAATACAAACAAGACCTTGGGGCCCTCGCTCGGGCCGACGAACCCTTCCCTGCGTAAACAAACTAACCTCGGTCCTAAGGTTCATTCCCTTAAGCCTCAACTCTTCCAGGTTGAGTAAATAGCTCCGTAAGAATTCCTCCTCACTTGAGCGTTTCTGGGATGGTTCCATTACTTTGTATGGAATTAATACTTTTCCTATTAAATCCTCACTTTTGCGCCAGTGGGAAAGAATAATGATAAATAGATGAAAGAAAGTGAGTTCAAAATATGATTTTTCAACCACTGGTTGTATTGACAGCGGCTGTGACCCTAAATATCTACTTTCAGCTTTTATACAGAAAGGGACAATGGGAGAGGAATATGTTAAATAAGCCGGTTTCTATTTGTGCACATTATATTATGTATGAGTTACGATGTACTGTAAATCTTTTTCAAATTACCTACTACATATCTTATGATGGCTTCTGACATATACATAATATATCAATATGACTTCACTTCAGAATTAATACTTGCTTATACATAAATGTCTGAATAATATTCTGAATATTTAAAATCAATTTATATTAATTCTTTTCCAAGATGCACAATATCATAAAATTGCACTTTTACATTCTTCATAGGGGAAAATTTGAGGGTTGGGGCATTGTGGGGGTTCTATTTTTAAGGTTTTTTTTGCAAATAAGGAGTTGAAGTGGAAACGTTATAGCGGAAATCGCGAATTAAATTTAAGACATTGTTGAAGAGAGATATGATTATAATTTTTAATGATTGAGCCGGTTGGGTTCGAGCGTCTCGTTCATGGTTTTTCACAACATGTATTCCGAAGGAAGAAACCGGTGGTTCTTTGCACACAAATGAGTCGAAGGAGGAGGAAACCTTCGAGATCCCTAAATACTAGACTTCGGCTCCGTGGAGCGACAATGTAATAGAGTGAAGTAATCCTAACGGGACTCGGACTCAAGAATTCTTCAAGGCCAGGACAGGAAAACATCTCAGCTGTGGTTGAATGACCCGTTCTTTCCACAGATCCCAACCTTAAATAACTCTCACTTGGTCCCTTTGTCCACCATTTTGGGTCCCTTGGAGGATGCGAGGAATCAAAGGTTGTTGTGAGACTTGGGATTTGTTCAATAAAAAGGGAGATTTCTGGGAATGTGTAAGAAATGGACTCTTTTCTTACACCAAGTAGGCGGAATGGAGAGCAGCGAGATGAGTCAATTATTAGAGTGTATCACAAGTTTTTTCCCCTCCTTCTTCGTTTGCTCATTATTGGAAACGGTACATTGGGAAGACCGCTAAAGGGATTTTTTGAAGTTCTCTCCATCTCTCTCAAGAAACGTAGTAGTTTCCTATCAAAGGATGCATCAGTGGTTGAATGACCGTCATCTTCGGCCTGTGTCTGCCTCCTAATCCTGTTTCCTTTACATTTCCATTTCCTAATCCATGATCTTCTCCATAGACTGCCTTCTCAATTTTGATGTGTTTCCATGTGTGAGGGTTGTACGGGTCCTCCACATACATATGAATTCATCTCCTTCTTCCACTTGCCTATTCTCGTAATGATGTAATGAGAACCAAACTTCATCGTTACATCAACCACTAACCAAACGAGCGGAGAAGACACTATTATCACTATGCTCTCTCAGATTAAAAAACTGATAGCTATGGATTGAAGTTCGAAGGAGGCATGGTTCATTGAACTACACGAACCTAATCATGTATGTATGGTTCATACGAGCCGATCCTTTGCATATTTGTCCCATCCCAAACAAATGAGTCTCCCACTCCCAGTTTAAATATATAATCAATCCGATGAACAACTGCACACATGGTCGACCAAAACTACCAAAACTCTGTATGTATCTACTATGATGTAAACTTTTCTCACCTTTCTTGGGATTGCTTCCCGAATTGGCCGTGTTGGAGGCGGGCGGCGACGTGTTGGCTGACTCTGAACGACATTCGGACCCTTCGACCAGCGTAGGGCTTTTCTGGGCCTCTCCCTCTACACTTGATACCATGGAGTCGAGAATCAGTTCCGTCTTGACTCCCTTTTTCGTGTCGACCACCATCGGCTCTTCTTTTATTTTAATTCGCAAGGGATCGAGTCCGGAGGTACCGTCAATGCCCATTCCATCTTCCGCGCCGGAACTTGTGAAAGAGTCGAAAAGATCGTCTGTGGTTCCATCGTCACAAAAACTGAGACCGAAATCAAAGTTGCCTCCGGAATTCAAGGAAAGTGGAGGGCCCGCATTCGATGCACTGCTTTCTACTTTGAACATTTTTCTCTGACTCTTCGGCGCTCACAAACTCACAAAGAAACCTATGCAAATAAAAAGAAAAGTAAATAAACGTGTAATAATATTGATTAAAACCCGTGGGTTAAGTCTTTAATAATAATATCATTTGCCTCATTGCTATTAGGAATTCAAACAAACTTGTTTCCCAGTCTCGTGTCAGTTAGTGAGCTCAACTTTTTATAAATTTTTATTTGACTAATAATTAAACTAACAAAAATACATAAAAGAAAATAATGCATACCGTACATATGAATTCATGAACAAATATTTGTGTAATATAATACAATTACAAATCGATAAGTGTTTGTTTATGGAAAACGATTTGTTCCTTAACTCTTTTAAAAACAATCGACATGTTTACTTATATTCGTAAAACAACGTTTAACTAAATAGCATTTACTTAAATTATCTACCAACCTACTGTTTCCAAACCTTAAATATCTTATTGAATTTTTGAGCATTATGCCTAATGTTAGGAGGACAGTTAAATATACTAGGTATATGTTAAAGTAGTATTTACCTTACTAATACCATATATAGTAAATTACATTGCTATACTTAATGTTAGTATATTAACAATGTACTTTATAAATAATAAATAGTATACTTATTGTTAGATAGTATACAATAATATGTACTATTTATATTATAGGTACTATTGCCTATCTAAACTATGGCTCCTTTTATCCCTTTGGTTGGTATCTTTTTTATTAAAATTTTTGACTATCCATTTTGTAAAATTTAAATTAGAAATATTCAATGATGTAAAATATGACTGATTGATTCAATCGATATCAATTGTATTTATCAACTAGCAATATTATGCATTCATAAGTTTATTCAAGAAAGTAATAACGTTATTTCCTTTTATCTTAATGAATGCAAAATTCAGTTACAAATATGGCAATTGTATTTAATGGAACAATCTCAAAATTTGTTAAGACATTCATAGAGTTCGATGTCGTTCATTTTGATTTAAACATAGATATATACTTATTTACATTAGCATTCTTGATAAAGAATCTTTATTTAAGATATCTGTATATATGTATTTAAAATTGTATATTATATGTATCAGAAATAAACTTTATACCTCAAGGAACGGTAATCCTATACATATTGAGTTATCAATATATGAGCCTACCACTAGACTACTGATCATATTAAATATATACCTAATGTTAGTAATGTTTATTAAGTTAATTGAAATATATGCTGTTACATAGATATAATTTCATACTATGCATAGGCATCTGTCAAATAATACTTTTAGGATCTCCAAATAAGATGATTATTAAAATATGAAGATTTACTACAACTTACTACACACTTTAATTGTGTATAAGATGATGCCAAAACATTATGGATTCGACTATTTCGGACCAATCAAAGATTAGTGATCTGGCGTAGTCTTGTAACAATGACGGTATAAAAGTCAGAAGGAGCTGAGTTTGACCATGGGATTTGCCGAGTGGTTAGAAATGTCAAAGTCCGCCGAGTCGGTGAGGATGGACCATACGGGGTTCTTTGTATGTTATATGTAACCATACGAGTTCTAATATAGTGATATCTCGAGTCTCGGAGAGGCTTAGGACTTAAGCGCAAGGAACACATGTCACAAGTGTTGTGAGCATGGGAGATTAAATGATTTACCTGGAGCATGGCGGGATGGGTCCGAGGGCGAGCACTACACTTGGCCGTGGACGGACAGACACTGAACTTGTCTCAGTGTCCACCTCCTCGTGTGGTGATGTGAACGGGGAGAGTCGAGCCGGTGGGAGTCTCTCGAGATGTGGCGAGTGAGTGAGGCCTCAATGGGTATTTGGACTCTCGATGGATTTCCTTACTTCTTCCCTGCTGGTCGGTCGCCAAGGAAGGAATAAGAGTTGATCCTCAGAGGACCTACCTTAGCTCTTCATACACAGTTCTGGTTCTTGTTCAGCCAGCCAGCCATCCAATTCTTTACAGTTACGCGTAGAGGATTCCGGGCAAAAACTGAAGGAGGAATTAATCAGATGATCAAGGAGAGGATGATACCTATCTTGGAAAACAATAAACGGAGACTTATCTCCCTTTAATCTCCCATTCACATTCGCGGAACGCTCCGCATCTAATGCAATTCTCCGTATCATAACTCTGAAAGTGTAGCGAGAGAGCATAATAGTTAACTTCAATTTTGACTCGATCTGCCACGGAATATCCCATTTCTCACAACTTCCTCATCTCGATCTTTGACATCCCTCCCCATTCCCCTTCAATGTTATGTAAATCCTCTTTCAAACAGTTCCTCAATTAATGCAGACCATCTTAATATCTTAATGTTGGTTCTAACAGTGAACAGGAGTCTTCTAGCAAAGGTTGCGTAATGAATAAGCAGCAATGCAAATTTGAACTACGATGAATTTTAATTCTAGTAGAGATAAAAGCACAAATATCACAAAGAGTATACTTTATAATATGCAATAAACTTCTAACTAACAATAGCCATCTCGTGGTAAATGACCATTTTGTAAAACAACTAAAAGTATCGTGCAGGTATTTGAATTAGCCATGTAATAATTAGCAATCTATATTTCACATACCTATCAGTATACTAGTATACAATATTGCAGTATTACACAGCATTACTATAAATAAATTTAAGGAGGGAAGCTCAAATGGTAAAGTAACGAGAAACATCTAGCCACGTGCAACTGAAGATCATGTGGAATTCATAAGACATGCAATTCATATAATACATGTATCTACTTGTGTATGCATCCTCACATTTGATTAATCATTTTAAGAGCAAGGACCTCATGATCATCTAACTTCAATCTTGTAACTCACCATGATACACCAATATCATTCTCATTGCTCCAACAACTAAAGTTGAAGTTCATTGATAATTTCAGCTTGGCGATTAAAGAACTTTTATGTTCACATTTTCGATGCGAGTGTCTCATTTACATAATTATATTTAGCAATCGGTGTCTAGCCATAATTGTAAATAAATATTTAATTCCAAATTGAAAATGCCATTTATTTATTGCATTTTATTATTTATATAAAATATAAAATATACAATGAAAATTAATAAGGCATAAAGTTTCAAATTTTATTTAATAAGTTTCGAATAAACAAAGCCGTAAAAATAAATAATGAAGACATTAAATACTTGCATTTATAAGCATTAAAATTCAAAGTGGAATTCTATGATGCGTATATTAAGCAATGTCGATTATATGCATTCAATTGACAAACAATATTTGATTTGTGATAATAAAATTAATAATTTTAATATTCTTTTGAAAGGTTTATGACATTGCTTGAATTTCTATATTAAAAATATTAACTTTGCATTTAAATAATAAGTTTTAATCTATTAAATAATACTAATAATGTTATTATAAAATGAAAATTATCTTATTAATCTTTTACATAATCATTATGTATATGGTGCATACTTACATGCCTTCTTAATTTGCTTATACATAGTTCAGCTTTCAAGTCGAGTAAAAGTTTCAGTTGAAAATATTTTGTTTATTGTCTCGACAATTTAAAAAATCATTTAGACTTTATCATACAAACACACAACAAAATACTGCATAAGCTCTTCTAATTATTTTATGATGTGCTATAGTGTTTAATATTTTTTTTTATTTTTAGATAACATACAGTAATTTAATTAATTAATAGAATCAAATACTTGCTTATGTCGTACTTACAAGTAGTAAAGCACTTATAGATATTAAATTACATCCTACACGCATATTACAGATATTATAATTTTTTATCGACAACAATAAGCCTAATCACAAGGATTTTTATACCGTAAATAAAGAAACTAATTTGGCGATCGTTAAAGTTTCTTAAAAAACTGGAATTGACCATTTTCATATTCTCACTCCCTCCCATTTGTGAGACGAAATTCCTATGACGAGTAACGGAGTGGAGGACACCACAAACGGAAGATTCATTTATTTACCTCTTTACGAGTCTACGAATGATTTCTGTACCGTGCTACATTTTACAACAAAACATTTTGTGTGTTCACTTATGGTTAGTTTGGTTTAATTATTTTGTTAATAAGTAACTTATACAGTAAGACCAACCATTACCATGTACTATGTTAAATTATATATTTATTTTATTTTATTATATCTATAATAGCATATACCATATACATATTATCCTATAATATAGAGTTACCTTAAACATTTTTTATTAGGTTGATGCATATGACAAAAAATGTTTATGTGGCTACATAAATACATATTAACATGTTTGTGCTGTACATTTATTATAATGCTATGTTATGAATATCAAGTTATATCAATATTATGCATTAATTTACATGTAGAAAATAATGTTATAAAATTAATTCTCAGTTGTATCTATTTAATAAATAGTTTAAAAATCAAAATTGATTGCAATTAATGTTAATTAAATTAATTCTTAATTGTTACTAACTCAACTAAAAATATTAACCAGAGAAAAAACTTGTGTCAATTGTTTTGTTGTCTTGTACCAAAGTGTGAGAACGGAAGGTTTAATTGTATTTAACTAATATGTAAACATTTGCCTATATAGGAGAAGTGAGATTTTAGGTTTGATTACCTTTACCAACGGTCGAGCTCGCATTACCACCATTAAATATCAGGTATTAATGTATAAGAGAGTAGTTAAAGGCGTGGGGTAGTTTTGGGAAAAAGGTTGTGTGAGTGTTGTTTTGTGGTTCTGGTTTCTTGGAGAAAAGGTCTTCCAATAAAAGTAGAAATAAAAGAAGAGAAAACTTTGATAGTCTTTCCATCTGGAATCATCCATTATTAGGAAAAGGGATGGATCCCAGAGGATCAAAAACTCTTGGGGAAATTCACTAAATCTCTTTTCATCATATATATCCACGTCTCACACTCTTTGAGCTCATAACTATCGCCGAGTCCGGACTTAACTCTTTCCTCTTAGGCTCAGAAGAAGTTGCTCCGTTGGCAAAGGACAGCTTGGCATCTCAAGTAGAATTCCGACCCAATCTGAGGTTTCCATTTTCTCTATCATCCTCCTTGGTGATCTGTGGGGAAAGGAGAGGACGAGGACACTCGAGATCGATAGAAGAAGGGGAAAGACGTAGTCTTTAACATTCCGAAGAACGAGGGGATTTGAGGAAAGAGGGGCAGTGGGGAATCTCTTGCATCATTTCTGCTCGGCCCAATAGACCCCAGCCGTCACTATCACTTTCAATATACCACCAAGGGGCCTCGGACCATCCGCAGAATTCTCAGGGCCCCGTGAGGGACCTCGTGGAATCTCATCATAAATCCATCATAATTTTCATAATCTCTTCGAGGAGACCCGGGGCCATTGTCGTCTCGACTCCTTTAATATTCCTCCTTTCTCCTCCATTATTCAAAGGAAATAGGACCGGGGTTTACGGGGAAGAATGAAAAAATAAATTGGAGAAGGTCAAAGGTCGGATGGAGGGTAGTCGGAATGATTGAATATCTTTTTTCCTCCCAGAGAGCCGCACTCGCATCTTCGCATGGCAGGGAAGGGCGAAGGAGAGAAATTGAGGCGAGAGGGTTTTTTCACTCCAACGTGCTCTGTGTATTTAGATGGGATATTGTCGGAATGAGCAAATCCGCAGCTTTGTATACAATCCGAGTTTGGCTAATGGGAGCTCAGGTTCAAAAAGAGGTTCTCTAAAAGCAAACGACTACTAACCAACTTCCTTGTTAGTTACTTGGACTCATACGACCCCATTTACTGCTTCATTTGGAGGGGACTCCAATTAGTCAGGGACGATGTATGGGATGTTTCAGTCTTATCAGACAATGGGAAAAGAGATAGCAGGCGGAAATGACCTCCGCTGTGTCCTGGGCTGAGAGATAAAACCCCGTTTAACCATGCCAGAGATAAAGAGGGGAAAGTTGGGTGGAGAAAGTTACGTCAAGTGCGGCTATCCATTACATGCCCTTTGGTTGGGAATTATGATTAGCAGGGGTCGTCTTGTTTGAAGAGTTATTTATGCTTGTCTCGACGGACTTTGCGGGAGAGGTGAGAGGTGGGGCCCTGTGTGATAAGGGCTGAAGACGGCGTGTGGACGTTTGTCGGAGGCTGAAGAGACCCTGAATGACGCAAGTGCGCAGAAAAGGGGCTTCTAAGACCAATCACCGCAGTGTAAATCTGGGCATTTCAATCTTGGCTACTACTGCAGACAATGCGCCGGGGGTCCAGACCCTCGCGAACCTCCGCGACGTCAAAGTCGATTCCTCTCTCAGTCGGAATGGGGCTTTCTCCAGCCGAGTCCCGTGTTCTGTGAACCCCGCGGTCCTCACCGGCGGCCAACAATGGGTGGACGGAGAGAGACTCTGGCTCAGTGCCGAGCCCCCCGCTGCACCCGCCGACACATCGGACTTGTTTTGTCGTGAGTTGGCCTCTCCCTTCCTTCTTCGCATTCCGAAGACATGTGCGGATTTTCCTGGCTCGTGTTCTTCTACGTCCTTCTGCTCAAATTCACGTCTCTCCAAGTGTAAGTGGGTGGATATAATTAGTGGGCAAGCAATGTGGGGCCCGAGTCCAGGTAAACGTCCACGTTCCCCGTCCTTGACGGGTGAAGAGGCCGTTGGTGATAGCGAGGTTAATCAAGGGTGAATTGTTACTTGATCAATTGTTATCAGTGGGTCGGATCGCCAACACGCTCGGGAGCGTGTGTCTTTCCTCATCCCCTCCCACCCTCCTTCCACATGGCATGAAATATTGATGGGCGGGAGGAGGGAGAAGCACGTAGGGCTCCATCCTGATCAGCTCCTCGCCCTCGCCTTCCTCCCCTCCTCTTCCAAGAGACTAGGTCACGTAAATCCTTAAGAAGTCGGGGGAAGCTCGTGCAAAAAATTGGCAAGTTCTGCCGGATGGTGTTATAAGGAATGAGGGTTCGAGGGAGGGTATGTGAATGTGCTAGTAAGGAAAATCAATACGGGGGAAAGGAGAGGGGCTCAGTGCGCAGTGTTTTCCCAAGAGTATGACGGAGCTCCTTAAGGAGAGGACTTGAGGGCCCGAATCCCTCCCTTCCTCCCAGGTATGAGGAACCGAGGAGAACAATCCATCATGTTGAATAAATTCCCCAGATAAACTGTCATCAAAAGAACCACTTCAAACCTCTCCACTCACACGCTGCGGTTTCGACCTCGCTGGGCATCCAAATTAATCATTGGGCTGATAAAGGGATTTCGAGCTCCGGATCCATCGCGATTCCGCAAATAATTAAATGCCCCACTTGAGATCTCAATGAGAGGGAATTGGCACAATGGGCCGTGTTATTGTTCATACTTCATTGTGTGTTTGCGGGTTTGGGCTGGAAGAGGCTGAGGTTGGGCTTTCGAGAGCCTTCCAACCGTGTCAAGTGGAGGGTGAAGAGGACTCCTGGACACGTTAAGATTTGTTTACTAATCGGATGAGCTCTCATAAGTACCTCAATATTGATCTTGAGCTCTGGGAGTTGAGAGGGAAAAGAGCTCAAATAGATGTGTGAAAGCTTTCATTCTCCCACAATCCTCCTCTTTCTCTCTTCCCTCATTAAAATGATAACTTTCCTTTGTAATGCGAGGCTCAGCGGAGAGATTGAAGGGTCTGAATGATTTATTAAATGCGGACGACGTTGCTTCCACAAAGGTGTTCTTCTTCATCCAGACCGGTTTGGTCTCTAATTAATTTTCGGGTTGGAAAATAAAGCAAATTGACCTCGAGGTAGAGCCAATTTAACAGTTTCCCTGAGGCCCTTCCATTTCCCTTCCTTCCAATCTCAATCTCATCAAACCGAGATTATTCTCTCTACATACAATCTCATTTCAACTTTACAACCCTTTACCATTGTAACAACTCACCTGAGCCAAATTCCCGCTCACTGCCCATCGTGAATTATTAAATCTCGGGCCGGATATGGAGGCAACCAAGTCCCATTTATTTTCATTCTTATACGGGCTCTTTCTCCTTTGGTCCGGATGTGGGGAACATATAAACTTGCCCCATAACGCCTGTTCAGTTCATCGAGGTTAAGCTTTTGATAACAAATCGTCGTCATGTCTGTATTAATCATGAGTAGGAAGAGAATATCTCATAATAATATATACGTATTTCCTCTCTCAACATATTATTTTCAAATAAACTTCCACCCCATTAGGCTAACGACTCCTTTTATACGAATTTACATATTATTTGAATAATGTTCTGCCGTCTGCACTCTTCTGTATAATATAATTTACTCTCAAACCAGTATAAAAATTGATATTTAATATAAGTTGCATGGAGCTAGGTGCTTAATAAATTATATAATTTTTCCTAATAAAATCATTTCATGTTTAATAAGAATCCATAGTGAATATTAAATATTTACAAACGGCATTCGTCCTAACAATAACTTGTTGTTAAATATGAGACTTAAATGTAAATAACGTTTAACAGAAAGAAAAAATTAGTTTGGGAAAAACTACAAAGCTTTGTGTAAAGTGGTTGTATTTTAAATTCTTATCCTTTCATTGAAATAAATGCGTCTAAAACAATTTATTTTAACTAGTAAATTGAATTGAGGTCATCAAGATTTTGTGGTTTCTAAATTATTACATATCTTTTAATATACTTTTAATTATATCCACATTGCTAAAACAATTTTACTTGAGATTTTAGCGAATTCTTCCTTTCCCTTCATTTAGTCTCCTTTCAAAAGTTGGAATATTCAAAGTGTATTTTTCCCATTAATAGAAATGATGACCAGCATATGAAAGTTGATTACAATGACCACAATAATGACATGGGTTATTATTATAGGCAAAGGTATTTGTTGAGATTTCATATTTTCTAATCTTTTTCTCTAATTGTTTTACAGCATATTTTCCTCACATATTTGCAAGTGGCGAGTCAGTTCTTGTATTTTCCCATTCCCCTCACAAGGAGGTAATCAGGAGTGAAGGACGTGGAAATTCGGCTCAACTCAAACTCCCCTGCCTTACATCCCATGAATATTCATTAGTATTGGAGTGAAAGACATTTGTACCAAGTGGGAGAATATTGATCCTTAAAGAGGGTGGCGTATAAAACTCATTTGTTTTGCTTTTGATTTGTTTGGCAATATAGGCTACAATGTCAGCGAAACATGATATGATTACCCATTGAAAAGTGGAGTTTGGGGTCGGACGGACCCGAGTGGCCTGCTTTCCCCCAGAATCTTTCCCTGCACTTGACCCAAAGGGTCAAATGGGCCATTGTCTCTACGGAGGGACGCGGTGGATGAAGGGCCACCAAGGGACATTGATCTGGGCTGGTGTTCGTAGCGTGAGAAAATCAATAGAGCCCAAGCAGTGCGCAGAGATGGTGAAAGGAGCCGGACCTCTCCTTTTTCTTCTCCACCTCTATTGAGTGTATTGAGGCACATTTGTCGGCTCAAAACCCCAAATTCCCGTGAAGAAGCCAAAAGCTAACATACTTTCCGTGGTCTCCTCAAGGAGACTCAGGGTCTGATGAGTGTCGATGTCGATTAGAAAGTCAATATTGATTCTTATCCGCTGTCAACCTCAGAGCAGCTTGAACCCTTCTTTCCCAATCCAATAATCTCCTAATTCACAATTACTTCTGCCCACACGACTCCACGTCAATTCCTCTCCCATTTCCATATCTTTACATAATTAAACATAAATCTCTTCTTTCTTCTCTCCAACTTAATGAGTTCATACCTCTTACCCAACTTTCCTGTTCCATCGATCCGTGCGGTTTTATACCTTATTTACCCCTATTAATACCTACTTAAATTTATATGTATAATATACCACGGTGTACAAACCAATCTAGAATCGCAATGTGCTTTGATAAATTTAAATATGCTCTGACCTCTCCTCGGAACAATGATTCTTATAAATCTATTTATATAAATACTCACTCAGTCAGTAAGCATGTAACTATCAGAATGCTACTGTTATCAGTATATGTAGGAATCTAATTATTGTATAAGTCAAGAGATTTAAATCAATAAAATTAAAAATGAATAATTAAATTATGTGCTGATAGTTTTCTTTAATGAATATCCAGGTTGGCTGCAGGGAACAAAGGCCATAGGGAACTTGGAGACGAGATCACTACAATCCTCAATAATATTCGTAAAGACTATGACAAGAGAGTTCGGCCGAACTACGGAGGTACGATGAACTTTCAAATTCCCCTCCCTAAACAAATCAAATGCGCTTAAAAATAAATCAATTAATTTTAATCAAAAATAACATTTCCTCGCAGATATATCGCAAATTTATAAATTTATAAATTTTTAACAAGGACTATTTTTCCTTCAAACACTGTACATAATAGAATAAACAAGAATTTCCGACTAAATATATTTATAGGGCCGCCATAATTTCAAACGCAAAAGATTTCTTAACATTATTGAATTTATATAAATTTTACTTTTATCTCACACAAAATAGAGAACTTCAACTTTTAAAAGCTTTCAGCCTTTTTCTTAACAAGGAGCTTTCTAGAAAATCACGTTCATTGATGGAATTACTTTAAAGTAATTTAACAATGTCAAAAAAATTTGCCTGACAATCAATTCCATTGAGTATTCCATTTTATGGTGAATAATAATAGTAATATTAAATTATATGATCTTGGTATTATAAAAATATGCCATTTGAATAGATAGGTTGAAATACACAGAATTTTCAAATATATCAGTAGATTTATTTTCAAAGGGAAATGATAAAAACAAAAAAAACTGTTTCTTTTACAATTCTAATGTCTATAAATCCTTACATGTAGAAATAATAAGGTATATCCAAGTATATAAATTACATGAAAGAAATGGAATCTAAAGGGCAGACCCGTTGTCTAATATTCTTAAGTATTACATCTATGTAATTGTAATCTATTTAATTAATCAAATATGTATATGGGTCCGGCACGTCATGGCAAGCGAAGTTTGCACGCAGAGGTACTACGTATTTGTCAGAGACGCTTGGATCTTATCTTTGCGAATTTTGAAAGACTCCACTGTGAGTCTCCTTCTTTGAGTGCGTGCGAAGAGTGCCATGACGGGTCGAAGGCCTCCCTTGAGGGATCCCAAAATCAAATGAGTTACGTACTAAAAGGTGAGCCGGTCGTTGTTGGTGTGACCATGTACGTCCTCAGCATTTCGTCACTCTCGGAAGTCGAAATGGTACCTGACACAAACAGAGGCTATTTTACTAACTCTCTTAATTACTATTTGTATCAGCATGAGCGTAGTGACATAATTTGTAAGAGACAGTTTTATTTTCACTTTCCCTCCTCTTTAGTCGCGTTTTCTCTCTCCATTAATCCTTCTCATTTTTTATTCTCCAACTTGGGAAAAATAAGTACAAAGGAGTTAGAGTAGAAGTAATAAATATAAATATATGTAGTTTACATCGGTGTACAAATGAAATGCTTTCCCCGCCTTGACCACCACTGCTCACCACACACTCCAAACGCTCACCCTAACTTAAATAATTCCCTCATTGTCTGCATTTTAACCAACATATAATATTTATGAACAATTAAATGGTTGACAATTGAAGCTGTCAGAGCGGTAAGTGGACTTGGTGTCAACATCGATTTCCTCAAATAGAGGGTGAATGAGAATCTAATTATGCCAGGTGAGCCGGTCGCTGTTGGTGTGACAATGTATGTTCTTTCAATCAGCGCCGTCTCTGAAGTCGAAATGGTATCTTAAATTATCATTTAATAAATAAAAAAACTAATTGCAATTGGAGCCAATTTGAGCTTCAAACAAACTCTCTTCTTTCTTCTGTCTTTCTGGGTCTGTTTGAGTCAGATCCCTAAATTACTCTTTCTTTTATTTTTCTTCTTCTTCAACTTTCCTTTGGTTTTTTCTTTTACTAAATTCTTTCCAACTCTGAAGGAAATGAAAATAAAATGGAACCTTAGAGGAGGATAGGAGTATGTACAATAATTCCTTTCAGACTTTCCTTTTCTTGAGTATAAAGCCATTCACGTCCGCGGTTAAAATATTTATGTTTTCACTTTAGAATATTCATCTGAATCATCGTTTAATTAATATAAAATACATTTCTGCTGACTTGAACACTTTCTACAAATATAAAATTTTTCTGTCAAAATGTCGAATTTCCTTCTCAAGTTAAATTTATATCTTGTCCTGTTCATAAATTACATATAAAACATTTCCACACTTATATTTCTAACATAAATACATCATTTTGTAATAGTATACATTACATTTACACATATACAAGTATCAACTCACATTCTCAATTATAAACATATTACCAGATTAAATTTATTTGATTTTGTAGGATATGTCTAAACAGTAAAGGTCTGATTTAGTAGAGTTAATACTTCTCATATATATGTTAAGCCTTTCATAAACACTTCACCGAATGTAGGTATTAAGATACAAGCTGACATAGATTAAATTCACATAATGGGGGTTTGGATATTCCTTTGTAGTGGAAGTATACCTTGATAGTGTTGGCGTGTGGGGAACCAGTGGACGGTCATTCCCACGCGAGTTTGTTTGTCACTCCCAACTTCCCACAATGGAGGAGCGGGAACATAAGGGAAATCCTCGGTCCTGCATGCCCGACACTCTCAACACTTTCACACACTTACTGTTTCTCGGGGTGAAAGTCACCGCCGCAAAGAAAATTATTTTTCCACCTTCACTCGAGGTTGAATTGAAACGGAAGAAAGAGTCACAATGCTCTAAGAGTAATTTATTTGGAAAGTTAATACGAAACATAATGGAAAAATTCTTTTGGAGAATGACCAAATGTGTACAATCATTCACAACAGTCCGGTAAAAGTAGATTTGTTCGCATTTGGGTCAAATAATAAATCTCGAATGTCATTATTTATTCGGGTCATTTCCATTCATCATCCAATGGTCAACAAATGAATCCTTTGAGTAATCTTTTATTCAAAGTCAAATTCGTTAGCTTGTTACTTAAATTCCTTTTATTCTTTCAACGCTTCCCATCGCATTAATTAATTAATAATTGATTAAAAGAGAGCAAAAGTTTCCTCATTGGATGTTTTTGAGTATCTTACAATTAGTTTGAGACTTTGAGTAGAGTAATATTTTATTCAAAAGAGTAATGATTCCTCGTCCTCACTGAGGCGTAGTTGAGCAGCCCTCATGGAATTGCATTTTTGATATGATGGAAATAAAATTCCTCCTCACTGCAGCATTAAATTGAAGGATCGCGTCACAGCTAACACATTATTAAATATAAAGATAGCAGAGAAGAGATTGGTTCATTAAATCCGGAGAAATTACGAGTATGGGAAATAGCAGCAGAAGAAACACTGCCACTTTCACCTGCTTGTACATTTACTTCCTATTCTTTTACTGTTGCATGCAATTAGCAATTCTGCCGCATGGTAATTGAACTACAGTCATTAACGAACGAACCTCTTTCTTCTTGTTCACCAACCACTTACTTGAATGCTTTTATCATTTCATATCTAGACTTGAATGACACATTGACCGCATCACCCCCCTTTGTCTCTTTAAAACGTTGGACGTAGATTAGAGAAATCCTCTTGATTCAGTTCCCTTCCTTTCAAGTCTCCGCAGTCTCTCATAGTCTCCATCTTTTCTCTATACTAAACATATACTTTTCTATGTACATCGTTGTTCTTCTTTCTCTCATTCTTTCTTGATGAAAACTATCTTCTTTCTTCTTGCACTGTCCTGTCTCTTTCTAATTATACAAATATGAAATAGACTCTTGCTTTTATTCCCCATCTCCATTCTTCCCTATGACTCATATATCTCTTTGATGTAAGGATTTCACCGTCGATTTCTATTTTCGCCAAACTTGGAAGGATCCGAGATTGAAGTTCAAAGGACCGCCTGGAGTCGCCACACTCTCAGTAATACAAACCACACGCATTTCATAAATTCAATTCCTATGAATTTCATAAGAATGCTATGTAGGTTGTAATAAAAAAAATGAATCTGGACACAACGTGGATTCTCTGCGTAGTCATGAATCCCAATGTTTTATTGATTCATCTGCCTGAGAATTTTATTTTCCAGAAATGACTTGACGTTTGACACTTTTGTAGGTTGGCTCAGAATTCATTCAAACTATGTGGGTGCCGGACACCTTTTTTGTGAATGAGAAAAAGTCTTACTTCCACACCGCCACCACTTCCAATGAATTTCTCCGCATTTCTCAAGACGGAGATGTCCTAAGGTCTATTCGGTGAGTACATTTATTAAATTATTAATATTCGTATAACCTTAATAGTTAGATCCATTTCGCATATAAATCAGTATAAGGGAATAGAACTTATCTTATATCACGCGAATTCTTATTTTGATGCTCAAATGTCAATAATATTTTTATGGCATATGGTATGGATTTTAAGCACAGGGTTTAACTATACAGGGTTTCTTTACTTGTACTATATGTTAAGACAATTTTATATTATTTCCATGGTTAATTAGTAATTAAAAGTGATATATAAAGGAAATGATTTTTTCAGATTGACTGTGACTGCTTCGTGTCCAATGAACCTTGAATACTTCCCTATGGACAGACAGCTTTGTACCATAGAGATTGAAAGCTGTGAGATCCTCTAATTCTTTCTCTTTTTATTTTATTTTATCATCGTTTCAAATAATATGAAGTTGTTAAGTTTCATTTCATTAGTTAATGCTCAATGGCTGACATTTTGTTCGCAGTGTTATTATCACTCTCACACTTTAGCGCAACATAAATTCACATTAAATTTTGAAATCGTTTTCCGTCACTCTGCATTGATGTGTGTACCATCTCTCTCGAAACTAGAATTATGGTTGATTTCACTTCATGTCAAATATGCAGTGAAAGATACTTAAAATGAATAATAAATATGACTTAAATTGTCAGATGCATACTTTTTATATATACAATACAATTTGATTCCAAGCTAAGCTTTATCATTAAATGTCAATTTGACCTCATTTGGTAATTTCGATATATAAACATTATAGTCCCGAAGAATCTTAACAATATATAAAAACTGTGATACATATGACAATATAAATATTAGTAACAATAACTTTATTACCTATACTTATGTTTGAGGGAACATCCGAAAAATATATATAAGTAGTTGATTTCTGTATAAGGGAATTTCATGCAACATTTTTATCATGACTTTAATTTTGGCGGTTTGCGACTTGAATTTATTGCTTTTTTTACTTGTAGTCTCACCGAATTCATTAGTCATTGTTTGAGCCTCATTATTTTTTTCATTTATCTTCTCATAAAATTTTCCACGATGAAGTAAAAAATAATTAATGAAAGTCATGGAGAAACTAACCAATATATCTTCGGCCTTTCTTTCACGCAGCTTTCCCAATTACTTTATTTTCCTCTGTGTAGGAAGGGAAAATAGGTTATTGATAAAGAAATTTACATACTTTGTCAAATGCCCAAGTGAATAGCTTTCGAGCTTTTAACAGGATAAAAATTTCCCAGCTTGAGGAATTTATCAAAAAATGGAATTCCATATTTAACATTTATAAACATGAAAGGGAGGAAAGTAAATATTACTCCAATTCCAATGGTCCAACCACTAGGTTCCTAATATGCCTTTAGATTCATGATTTAATAGGTATTAATAGTTACATTCCAATTTTTAAATGAGAGAGAGATGGGCATACTTGTGCTAAAAAGAGTTGGCAAATTATTTAATCAATAATACGAATAAGTATTGTTTAAAAAAGCGTAAGCTTCACCACTGATTCACAACATACACATTATAATACCCTTTACATTCACAACAATGGTTCGAAATTATGAGTACTTATGAATTTAAGAGTACTGTTAACGTAATAACAACAATTCACAATTTCATTCAAACCTAAACTTGTATTTAATCATGTAGTTTTTGCAAAAAACGAAAGTCTGCAAGCACGGTACATATTGTACTACGAAACTACAACACAGTACATAAAATATTGTATGTAGATGTACCAGTATACTCAAGTACACATAAATTACCTAAATCTTAGACCATAGTGTACAGTATGTGTGTGTATAAAATATAGAATCAACTATCCAAATGAGATTTCGTTCTGCCGTCTTTGACAGTCAAACTTATGAGAAAACCCGGGTTCTTGTAAATATATAAATGGAGTCCATGATTCCCACCCAGAGACGCGGGTCTTTTCTTCCCCTCCAGAACGATGAGGAAGACAAAGAGAGGAAATGGAATTATACTTGGCGAGATTTACGCACTCAAGTGCCTAGAAATGATATTGAGGAATATCATCATGGCATCCTAACATTTCCATAGACATGTTGTAATCCATAACATTACGTCCAAAGTGCACGACTCTCTTGAATGTGTGTGACTCCTTTGTACATATGTAAATATATGTACTTATTACGCAATCCCTCCATTGTACAGCCAGACTTAATTTGAGTCCGAGACCCCTTTCTCTATAGCTGTACTCCATTTTGTTTGTAAAAAGCATACTTGGCCTCTGCTGGGAGGAAATGAGAGTTTGGGCCATCTGATGAATTTCTCCAAGAAAAATGTAAATCTCTCAAAGTATAGATGTGGATGTTGTAGATTTTAGCCGAATGAATTCACCACGTTGGCTCTGAATATTGAACGCATGACCGCTTGTGAGTCGGATGATGAGGAGAATAAAGGCGGCTCTCGGTCGTCTCCTCCTCATCAACTTGCAATGCCGACTCGGGCGTGAAGGGCTTTGTTTCGTAGATCTGTAGTCTCGTAGCCAATTCCTTTCGCCTGGTCCTGAGGAAAACCAGAAGGCTCAAGTAGGACCGAGCCTCAATGACAAGCTGAGCTTACACACATTTTGCAGTCGGCCGAAAGCTGACAGTTAACAAGATTGTATTGGACGGAGGAATTGAACTCTGCCCCAAGGGGCGGCTTCACTTTCCCTTCTCGGCCCTAATGGCCTTCGAGGGGCAAAGTAACGCCGCCCGGGGACTTAACCTTAATGTAGTCTAGTGAGATAATTGATGTTGTACGTTAGTCGGTTACACAATGCGGGACATAGAGTATCGGTGGGCTGACGGTCGAAAATCCATCGGAATGGCGCAGGTTCAACTGCCTCAATTCACCGTTTTGGGCCACAGACATACCCAAAAGCACGTCCTGCTCACCACAGGTATTCAGGTCATCTCTCCAGCTAAAAGAATTTGAAACCAAATTCCTTTTATGAATATTTTTTATACTCTATTAGTTGTGTAAATATGTGTACAAACGTGTATTTATACTTAAGTAAGTAGTTGTGAAAAGTCTCTCTGTGTGAAAGCGATAATTCCTCCCACTTTCCTTCTCTTAGGAAAAATTTAGAATTTCAAACCGCATCCACGTTGTTAGTCAAACGTATTATTTATGTTAGTATTTATCATAGTCATTAACCCTAGCGTTTTAGGATTTGAGCTAACTATTCCTAGTATTTAGCTCCTTACCACCCATCCGGTCAACATCTCCGACCCTCCAACGCAATGTATTTCTTCGCCATTTGGGATGATGCAAAGGTTGGTTCCTTGTCAGTATGTAGGCAGAGTGGGTCCCGGAGGATCCAACCCAATTTCCACAATGTGGGAGGAGCGGCAGGTAAGCAGCTTGGCGCCTTCAAACACTTCCCAGCTTGTGGGATGAAGGAGGTTAAGATGCATGCGTGAGGGTTATATCAATTTGCATAAGGAGGTGAAGAGGTTTTGGCCGAGATGGGAATTTTCCCGAACCCCTGTGAGGAGGATTATGGAAATGTGGGGCTTTCTCCTCATCTCCCCTCCTCCCCTTTCTTAACTGAGTGCCTAGATTACTAGACTGAGTGGAGGGATCAAAATTGCAAGTTTTGCACGGGTAGTCTCTGGCATGCTGACTAGCGGCTTTCTCCTTAGATCTCTTTAGAGCTTACTCTTCTCTACATGCCCACTCTGTTGGCCAAGTCCTGTTGACCTCGTGCTCCAAGAGGTCCCACACATCCACCTCCTTGGCCTCGGGACCAGGGAGCGTAGTCGTAGTCTTATAGCCTCGGGCGAACGCCCCTCCACGGTTGAATGAATTCACCGAGACACACGTCGCTGCGCCCATGATAATAACACTGCGAATGGTCACTTTCTCCAATGGGTTTTATTTTTCTTTGTCGACCTAGCGGTCGAAATTTTCTCACTTTTCTATACGTTCTTTCTGAGCTTTTACAAATTGCGATTTGGGTGCGTAGTTGGCTACACAATGTCGGACATCCGGTACAAATGGGACAAGGGACTCGCATCCGTCGGCGTCTCCAAAGACGTGTCTCTGCCACAGTTCAAAGTTCTTGGGTATAAACAGCTGGCCAATGAAATTTCCTTGACTACAGGTTAACACCCCTCTCTGCTTCTCTCAATATGATGTGTAGTCTCTTAGTCTAGTGAGTAATTAAGGTAAGGAGGCTAGGGCAGGGACAGGAGAAATAGCTTAGCCCGTAAGAAGCCAATCGGCCCACCTCATTTCAGCACCATTCGTACTCACATCACCACCACCACTCAATGCAGTCTGCGAGTTTCTCAGACTCTAATGATCTCACGGGAATGCCCTGCTCTTGCAAAAGAGCCATGCTAGTCACACCAGCGAGCCAAAGCTCTATGGAAGGAGTGTCGAGGATAAAATGAGCACTCAGCCGGCGTACTTGTCATGCCACGGAAATGCTTTCCAGTTCTCACTCTCCAGCTTATCAAGAAGTGTGAAGACTCCTTTGTATAGGCCCCACTCGACAATCTTCTTACTTATAATAGTTAGACTCTCTAGCCATCCAGTCCGATACTTCGTTTTTACACGTGGAAGTCACACTATAGTAGGCATATAGACACAGGAACCACGTCATTTTGAGCTCCTCTTAACGAATGTGTGCGTACAGGAAATTACTCTCGCCTGGCCTGCCAGATTCAGTTCGTTCGCTCCATGGGCTACTACCTCATTCAGATTTACATCCCCTCGGGGCTCATCGTCATCATCTCCTGGGTCTCTTTCTGGCTCAATCGGAATGCAACACCCGCCCGAGTGGCTCTCGGTGTCACGACTGTAAGCCCCGGCCTTTCCTTTTTACATTCTCACATTCCGCCCTCACTAGGTCTTGACCATGACGACGCTGATGTCGTCAACCAACGCCGCGCTTCCCAAGATCTCATATGTCAAGTCGATTGACGTCTACCTGGGTACCTGCTTCGTCATGGTTTTTGCATCGCTCTTAGGTAATTCTTTCCCTCACATTTACAATAGTTGTAATTGCCAATATTTATTTATAGTAATGGTATAGTAAAATAAAGTAGCAGCGTAGAATATTTAGAGTAAAATGATTACTGTCTAGTCAGAAGGGGATAAATTGTAAAGTGAAATTGGAGAAAGATAGAAATAGCGAGGATTGAAGGAGACGATAAAAAATAAAACACAATGTTCTTATAAAAAAACCTGGGAGTAAATATTGATATTGATCATACCAGTCAAGGGAAACGAATGTTATGTTGCGAGGGAGTTGGGAATTGTGCGGAGAAAAGAAAATTGAAACTCATAACTTTCAGAGTATGCCACCGTCGGCTACATGGCGAAGCGAATTCAGATGCGAAAGAATCGGTTCCTGGCCCTTCAAAAAATGGCGGAGCAGAAGAAAGCCGCCATGGATCACCACGACGAACACCATGCAAAACAGACGGTGAGAGTGGGTGGAGCATGGGGGGATCTGACGATCGTGAATTTAGGAGGTTCGGTTTAAGGTCCACGACCCGAAGTCGTACTCGAAGGGTGTGGGGACACTGGAGAACACCGTGAACGGGGCCCGGGGCGGGGACGAGGAGAACCCTGCTCACCCCATTCTTCCTCCCGGGAAGGACATCAATAAGCTATATGGAATCACACCCTCCGACATCGACAAGTGAGTTTTAAGTTGCGGCCAGGGCGGGTCTAAGGGTTTGTTTTCCGCAGATATTCCCGAGTCGTGTTTCCCGTCTGCTTCATCTGCTTCAACCTCATGTACTGGATCATCTACCTGCACATCTCTGACGAAGTGGAGGAAGATCTTGTGCTTCTTGAAACGGACTAAAGGCATCGTGTGAGAGCTCGGCTCCGCGGACTTGTCAGCCGACTTCCATCCGAGCCTTCTCGTACACGGAACAAGTTTTAAAATACTCAGAGCAATATGGGACTGCAGTCTCTGGAAGTGGAGCGTGAAGTTAATTAAGGATGAATATATATACATATATTTACATACATAAATTTAAGTTGGAACTGTCCGACTCGTGAGAGACTCCTCTGATGTGGCCGGGAACCGTGTTGAAAAGCCAAGTTTCACTCATTGTGTGAGGAACCATCGTGCCGGAGTTCAGAAGCGTCTCCTTCCAAATGTGAATCCATTTGCTCATCGCATATGAAAATTTAAAAAAATGAATAAGTTACCTCGAGTCGTCAAAGTGTAAAATGAGGTTGTTATCCTCCACATAAATATATCCCATTGTGTTTAGACGAGTTTTGGACGTTGGGCGCGTGTAGGACGGAGGGGAACGAGTGGTGAGACGACTCAATAAGTTAGATGTATGCATAGGTGCTACTCCGCGAGTCACGTATTAACTCATACCTTAACCAACTCCTCGTCGTGATTAGGACAATGATGTTCAAGAGACTCCTCCTAAGTTGCGGTTCCGGGAGCCGACCCTTCGCACTTTCCCCATCCCTCTGAAGTGAGTGGAGCCACCACCACCCTGGTAAACTTCGTTCATAAATTGTAAGGATAGTGGTCGAGGAGAGTCGCTTGGAGGAGATCCTTCCGGTGGCTTCCTTCGGTGAGTGCCGCATTTCAATTCGGTCCTGAGGAATCCAACACATGGGAATCCACATAGCGGTGATGAGGGCTATTGAAATTGCGTAAATTGTGCCATTCGGTGCCTATCATGAGCCGACTCAGACAAGCCTTCAATTCCCCTCCTCCTCTCTCGTATCTCTACATGTGTAAAAACAAAATCGATGCCATTCCTCGTCTTTCTTCATTAGGTTAACCGTTTAATATCTCTCAATCTCATATCTTGTTTGTAGAAGGGCCTTCGACGTAAAAGAGCAGTAAACCCTTTGCCGCTCGCCTCAGTCTTCAACTTAGCTATGCCGCATACAAATGTATTAAATTATGGAAGATATGGCCCACTTCGTTCCAGTCTACTTCACCAATTTGATCATTTTATTTAAAGCGGGTAGGTCAGAAACAATGGGTGAAAGAAACTACAAATTTCTCCCCGTTTCAATTCCCCATTCCTCATTATGGGACATCAGAGGTGATGGTAACCGTTAATAGAAGAAGCATTCCAACGAGGATTCCACTTCTTTCATTTCACATTTCCCACAGCTTCCAAAGTGATTCTTTCCCCACTTCCGTCAAAGATCCAAACTCACTTCACAACCCAAGTACATATTAGGAACCACTCCCTATGCTTTAACACAGCTCATCTTACACTTTGTCTCGAACCAGGAAACCTCTCTCACCATGGTGCAACCTAACACATGATCCTTATATATTAAACACACACAACACGACTAGCAAACTTGTACATCAAGGGTTCACATGTGAGGTGTAGTCGAGTAGGCTAAAGGGGAAATAGTCTCTAGATGGAGAAAGCACGGCACAGAGAATATTTTTAAAGGTCCTTGTAATAAAACCCAAACACTGGCCTACCTTCTATAAGCAAAATGCTCAAATGATACCTTCGGTTTTCATATTCATTTAACTACATCTTGGAAATTCATACTATTAAGATATAAAGAGATGACAAAGCAGTGAGAGTAATTTTATATAGGAATTTTGTCTAAACTTTTTTAATGCATGTCTTTATTAAAGGGAAGAAAAGCGTGAACTAAACAGATACTTAATGTTAGATTACAAATAGAGACTTTAGACGTATAGTGTCTTGTGATCACCATATTTGGCTTGACGTTTCTCCACATTTTCAAACAGAGGCGTGATATTTCATATACTTATTTTGCTAAAATATGAGTGTACAGATTATAAGTTATGTATTTGAGTTGGGTCGTACCGTTACATAGTTTTTGTAGTAAAATTGTGGAAATGGAAAAAGCTTTTAGTCTTTTTGATTAGGAAATAAGCTGTTAGCAAATTTTAGACAAATACCTAATATTTAATATATAATAAATAAATATATATATATATATATATATCATTTCATGACAAATACATATATTGGATTTTTGACAAGTTGAAGAGTCGTTAAATTAAGTAATAAGATGAAAAAACAAACAAATGCTCATTTTGTATGAAAACATTTAGTAGAAGTCGAACTAGATAAACATACATAAGAATAACGTAATTGAAAATAAGATTCGCAGTCGTGGATGCCAAGCTTTGAATTTTGCATTTGATAGGCCACGAGAGAAATAAGTAATTCCATATATAGGAGGAATGAAACTAACGAAATTAAAAATAAAATATTATTTTATCTTGACTTTATAAATATATATATAAATTGAAATTTGAGAATCTCAATCTCTACTATATTATGGTATCACGAAAGTACTTAAGGATACATATAGTCAATACATATAGAGCGCACACAAAAGAGTCAAATTTCTATGATACTATTCATATATAACTAATACTTACATATAAATAAACACATTAATACTACAGATACATATTCACACTATACATTACTTACAATTAGGGATATATAAGATAATTACATCCACTACAGTCAAACCGTATCCCATCTATTAATTATATTAGTGCATCCAATTATGATATGAAGTTATTGGTTCTTGAGAACGCATGGTACTTAATATATAACTACTTATATATATATCTAAAACAATCTTCACGGTACTTATGAATCCGCAATTAAACAATCCATTTCCTTTCATCTATTTCATTTAAATAAACTTTCTACCAACTTTTCTCTGACACAAGTAGCACACCAACAATTAAAAAGTAAACAAATTACAATACAAATAAAATCACAATGGGAATGAATGGTTGACGGCAAATTATAACCAAAACCACCATAGCACTTATGTACTTGAAACACATTCGGCAAAATTGGTCATTTGTTCCATAATATTTTCATTTGACTCTTTCGGCTCTTGCCGGTAATCTTCAAAGGAGCGTTTGACATTCTTCTTTTATGTCTCCTCATCTGTATGATGTCTTTTGGTCTTCACGAAGGAATCTGCGACAAATGAGTAAAGAAGTTTCAAACGAATGAATCATTGAGCGCAATTGAAATACATAGGTACTAATAAATATATTGGATGTGTTTGTTAATGATAGCCATTTGTACATAAATGTAAGTTAGGAATGTTGAAGAGATTAATAATTTAATTACGGCGGTCAATATCGAATAATGTTGATATGATTAGAAGAGTATTTAATAAGTGTTGAGTAATATTACATTCCTATATGTAATTATCGAATGAATAAAGAAAGTGAAGAAGTGTGTCAATACCTCATTGTTAGCTCTTTTTCCTTAAACATAAAAAGGTCGACGACGTGTGCATGTGAGTGAGTAGAATTGAGCGTAGAATGGCAATAACTTATTCATGCTCCTTATAATGGAAAGGAACGGAAGGAGCCCCTGATTGTTTTTATAAACCTATAGAATTACAAAGATAAAACATTGCTTATACTTAGGATCTACTTATATATGAATTGTACATAGATTGTATATAAAATGTGAGAATGTGAGACATTTGTGAAGCGTTTTTAATATACTAATCTTCGTATGTTACATAATTATATACCAACCTACATGAGCCGAATGTAGAAAGCCTGTGTTTTGGATCAAAGACTGAGTTCAAAGGGGCGAGTGTGATGGAGTTTAAATGGTGCTTAGATCAAACAATTGTAGTGACAAATTTTCACCTTCAGTTCGGATAATACAGTCTTATTTTAATAAAATCCTGTCCCAATTATAATACTTTGAGAGGGAAAGGGTTGGAAAAACCATATATGAGATGTGATTTATCACGCAATTATCGATTGGTGTCATCCTTTCCAGTTTACAACCAAGCTTACATTACTTATTTAAAATTCGGTTTTGTAGAAAGGTGTGAGTATCAGTTTTTCAATAATTGATTTCCCTTGGTTCAGCCAACCTGACAGGATTAAAACATGTTCAAGAATGATAAAAATTGTGGACGTTGATTCGCTGTTGTTCCTAGACATTCTCTCCACGTGGATGTGATTGTTTAAAAAAACAAGAAAAATGTATTGTAAATATTCAAATAAAAAGAAGAATCAATAACACAAAGGCGATCGAACCGAATTTCATCTTCTTTCTTTCCTTAGTCGGCAACTCAACAATGGCTTTCACTCACTCAGTCTTCCCAACTGTCAATTTTACATATTGCTCATTCTCTTGCTCATTCCGTCCGCTCATCTGTCACATTGCCAATTTCAGAGGCGTTTTCTTTTCAGTTTTCCTTGTCAGGTTGACAAGTTTTCAACGCTACACAGTTTACAATTTGTATCCTCTCATCCCAAGGGATCAAGAAGAAAGAAGAGAAAAGTGATCGAAAGTGCATTTCATTTCATTTCCTTTTTCCCCTCGAAAGTAATCACAAACCGATGTGAATCATGTGTTTATAATAAAATGGGTAATAAGAGGTTTTCAAAAACTCCAAAATGACAATTGTCAACATTGAAATCAATTTTACTCGCATTCAGACCATCAGAACAAACTATTTTTTATCAAACAAAAGAAACAAGAATTGTCAGTATATTTAATCATATCCAAACATTAATATGACTAAATCACCCTAAATTTAATATGAATGACATCAATAAAAATCTAATAATATCATTTTTATATCACGTTTAAATTCATTAGAATAAGCAGAAAAATCTAAATTGAAGGAGCTCATATCAAGAAGTTCAAGAAATTCAAATTATTAACTAAAAAAACATCAATGATAAAAAATGCAGAATCCAACTTTTTACATTTGAATATCAAGTTTAGCTCACTACGAGTTGTCTCATGTAAATGAAATTGGTATTGCTTCCTTAAAATGACAATGACCTTTAAAAGATTAAAGAATTTATACATACATTGCTTAAATACAATTTTATGTAATTTTTTGATAAAGTTTATCAAAAGATTGGAGAATTTCATATTAATCAACTATTTAAGGATATGCACGGAAATAACCGACCTTCTTCACACAAGTTACATAAGTTCCTACCCAAACTCGCTTTGGAAAAATACTTTAATTACATAATTTATCTATTAATAGTGGAATGTCAACTAAAATACATAAAACATTGCTGGAATTCATTTAATGTAAAGTCGATTGAGAGATCCGCTCAATAAATTTTAATATCTTTTATTCTTATCTATTTTACTCATTATGTAATATATATGCAGTGTATACAACTACAGTATTGTATCATAATTAAATCGGTCCATAGTTTATATAGTCAACAACTTTTGGACGACTTTTAAGAATTACATATTTAAATCTCAATAAATATATTATACAAGATCGATGTAAATTGTAATACACTTCATAAATATGTGCCTACATAATATATGATATAACAATTATATATAAGTGTTATATAAACAGAATGAATAATAATTCATTAAAATACAAATCCGTATTTGCTAGATATATGCATGGTATTAATTATACATAAATGGCTATGTATGTAGATTCATGAATCTAAATCCAACCACATTTTTAAATTAGAATGGTATCGATTTAAAAAAAGTAATTTACGAATCGGAAGGAGCCCTGGGAAATCTGCATAGAAGGGCTCAAGGGAACAGTGAAATTCAAACAACGCTGGTTGGATCGCAATTTTGTAAAAGGAAACCATAAGAAAGAAGATTAGAAATGTTCCAAAATAAACATTTTAATCTTAAACAAACCGTTTTATAAAGTGTCTCGGTAAATCTAAACATGAAAGAATGCACTGTGAGAATAAAATGGGAGAAAAAAGTGCTTTTATGAGGATAAATATTAAATCACTACACAATGCAGGTTAAATGAAGAAGATGGCCTATATATCTATGTTTAACATCCTCATTGAAATGAATATTTTGATTACTCAAAAAAGGAATAAACCCCAATGATTTTCACCCTTATCAAATTACAATATGTCACCTTACGAGTCTTCAATCATTCCTAATTAAAGTACATTTATTATTTTCAATTTCATAATAAATGAGTTATGATAGTGCGACAAGATCGGTCGCATTAAAATATATACAAGTTAATAAAATTGGCAAACTCAAATTTTGCGAGAATGGAAGTAACTATCTAAATTTGGTAACACAATCCCAAATAAAGATATATAAAAGGCATGTTAGGATTGTATTACAAAATATAGCCATTCATTTATAATGTTTTATCAAACGAACTCTTCGTGCATCTTTGACAATAAATAAAATGAAGATATCAGAGTTAATGAAAGCGTGAATCGTCCTCGTTAATTTACTTAAAACATAAATTGTGATTATTATTAATAGTAGTTATTGTTTATCTAAATCGTATAAAACTAACAATGCAATATACGATGACGATAATACGTAGATATTATACACAAGTCTAATCGTAATTATACCTACATAGCATGGTTATAATGTAATAAATATATATTACATACATATCTGTAGGTATAAAATATTAACTATAGAATATATATTATATCGCTGAATTTGTGTAATTATTTTATTGTATTCCCCATAAACGTATATCCCAAAATTTTCAAAAGAATAATTAAACAAAATCCAACATGGAATTAAAACTACTATATTACATACAAAGCGATAATTTTTAAAAGTTACACTCTACACTCTAGGTGAAATAAGTATATGTATAGTTTGTATAACAGTGTAGTATATATAGTATATTCGTAAAAGTATACCTATGTAAATATTAAATATTTTTAGTTTAGCTATTTATCTATTGGTAGTATTAAACTAAACCCATAAGCCCATAACAAATCGAAAGCTTTTTCTTCAAACAAAACGATATGACGTTTGATCAAAACTCAACGTGTTGTTCATTCATTCATTAATCTTTTCACCAATTGCTAAAACATGAAACATTTTAAAGCCAATATTTGAAAATCATTTCTTCAGTTGCCATTCTGGCCATTGATGGGAATTCTTGAATGGCTAGAAAAATGATATCTGAGGGCTGGAATTCCTTGTGTCTATCATTTCAACAGCAATGAGGAGAAAGTAGAGCAAAAATGTGAAATTGTGAATAAAAAGTTATAGAAAATAGCGGGTAACCCGGATAAGGTTAGGTATTTAGGTTGAACGAATTGAAAGATATTTATAATGTTGAACTTCCTACACAACATTTCCAACTGGGATAATCCCCTGTGTTGTGGAAAGGATGAGACTTGGTCGTATTTACACAACTTTGCTCTAAAATGGAAATGAAGCCAAAGATTAAGTGCACACTGAGCGTAGTTAAATAAATAAATGCGAATGCATTGTATATGCTAATGAGCTCTTGAATGGATCGATCTCGGAGGGGATCAAGTTAAAAGGATTGATGGAGATGGGCGAAAATACCCAGGCGGAGGTTCAACTCTTCCAGACGTTCATTCGTCTCTACGCTTTTCGTAGAAGGAAAATGGGTAAGAAATGGATGGAGAAAATTATTTCTATTTTCTATTCCCACAACTCAACTAATCGAATGAAGTCCAAAGTTGGTGTTCAGGACTTTGGGAGTCAAGATCACTTTGATCTCTGCATTTTATTAATTCCTAATTTACTCATATTGGATCATCAAAGGAGCTCGTGGAGAGGGACAGGATTAGACTGGAGATTTCTTCTTCATAGAATCTAAAAATAATTTGGGGCGGGCGGAGGGCAAAGACTCGATCGACTCTAGTTACATCTAGATCTCTCACGGCTCTACGCAGTCAATACACACACATTTATTACTAAATATATTTGAACTCTGACAAATTACGTACGTCCTTCCAAACGAGTAAATAATCACAATGGATATCATCAATTGACGTATTTCCAAAAGGCTCAAAGGTGTTGACTATTTGCTCCAAACCGACCTTTAGAGCAATTAAATAGCATTCTTATAACTTGTGCGTATTATATGTATTACAGACATTCGGTTATAAGTGTATAGTTATAAGTTATCGTACGTATTCAATATTTCTCAACAACATATGTAATTGCAGACATTGAGGCAAGAGATATTTGAACGTAAATAAGAAATATGTGATCAATATGTTGAGTGTTATCTATAAGGAATAGGTTTGGTATTATCAAACTACTGTCCTCCAGTTCCCGTATTTGTTTCTCACAAGTCTGAGAATTGTGTGTAATAATAAGCCTATAAGTGGAGACGATGTGACAAGAGATGCAAACTTCCTCACGTCCAGTTTGAATGGGATGAAAGTCTGTGAAGGTGGAGTCAACTTCCTCGACCCGACTTCACTCATTGTGAGATTGAACTTTATCCTTGCCAATGGAGTCCATGAGAGTGGAACAGATGAGACTCACGAGGGGAGTGCATGGAGAGGAGGCTGCTTATCTCCTTGGCCGCCTCTTTTGCGTAAGGCGAAATGTTGACCTGAAATTTATTTTCGAGTCTCCTCCTCTTTTATTTATGGGTCGGGACGATAAAGCCAAACTCGTCCACCTTTCCCACTTTGCCAGAACCACTTTGTTCCTCACATTCAATTGAAGAGGAGACAATTCGGCCGGGAAATTAATTCGAAGGGACAATTAGAGTGAGTGGAACCGTGTTCTCGCCGCGTCCGCCACTGAGGATCCTCGTCCTTTGTTGTATATTCCTCTCTCATAATTATTATTTTCTTTGCTATTCAACCCGCTTTGCCTCTTTGACTAGTGTTAATTATTATTATCCCCCATTTGTCCTCATAATCTCCCAAGCACTTCTCACAATTATACGTACCTTTCTCATTCAGACCCGACCACGACTTCCTTTAATTATTAACAAATCGCCGAAGAGAGATAACCAACTTGATCTCCAGTCCTTCCCTAACCAATAAAAAACTTCATTCTCCGTCGACTCGCTAGTTATTAAACTCATGTTCATTTTTAATTCAGTTCCTCACCAAGAACAAAGATCAGTTTAATGTGTTAAACAAACTATGCACATAACCAACAATCAGAGTGAGAAAAAATATACTTTTCAGAAAATAAATTTTTCTTAAAGATTAAAATGTGTATAGAAATTCTTTTTCAAATACATGTATACTCTATGCATTTATATTATAAATAAACGTTTATGGTGGTTTTTATCAAATATTTTGAAAGAATTGAGATATTCAATTACTTTGTAATTCTATAACTCTATCTGTATTTAAATTTATTTATTTATACATGGGTATATTATATTGCTAATATTTCTTTTTAGGATGTTTCATATTATAAGTAAATTATAATAATATTAAAAATATTAAACTCCTAGAGAGTTTTAAGATAACTTTTTATTTGGTCTTCACCAGTTCAATTATAATTTATAATTGTTAGATGTAATTTGATGCTGTTTTAATCCTTATCCTTTCTCCAACATTTCTAGGAACGTATTTCTCGCACTAAATATAAAAAGAATTATTTTAGAGTGAAAAATAGGTTATGATAAAGAGATAGCGTGCTTGGGGTCCATGCATCATCCCTTTTCTTCATTTCTAATAGATGATTTAGGTAAGGTGGAAGGAAGGAAGAAGTTTGTAGGAAGGGACTATGAGGTGAAGGGGGTAATTAGTGGATAAATGATAGGAGTCAATAACCTGTTAGTTCCTTCGGAGCCTGAGATTGTTATTTGTCATTATTTGTTATGCAAGACAGGCTGTGTCCTTAGCCACTTGCACTCCTCAAGGGTGGCCGATGTTGGGCGTGAGAGAGCGGGCCATCGAGGAAGAAGAATTTGACAGGAAGGGCAGGACGATGGGAATAGGCTTCATGATGGATACATTTCGGAAATGATTGTAATTTCTCTTACTGCTTTTGGTCATGACTCGCTCTGAGCTCATTAGTTAAGTGAATGGTGTGGCTCCTTGGCCTTTCCGTATTAGCAGGTAGGAAGTGGTAATTGGCAGCCGAATAAATAATATCGGAATGATTTCCGGTGTGATTGATCCTCTCGTTGAAGCAGTGCGGCACACACGAAGATTATCCCATTAAGTGGCCATGGCCTCAATCATTTCACTTTCAATTGGCTCAGGAGAGGCAATTGGGAACTGAAGGCCTTCTGCCCTTCCAAACTCCCGACTTGTGAGTTCGCCACTCTGCCATCCCCATTTCTCATTTGGTCCATCTCGGCTGAGATTTCATTCTTCGTATCCTTTGGACTGCAGCCAACCTCCCGGCTTCGCCCCAACTACAACTACATTACATATATTCTCAATTTATTTGACTTCAAACCTCACGTCGATGAAATATTAATTGAATCTCGCGTTGGCACAGGAAGGCTCAGGCCAATTCCCAATATTTCCCAAGAAGGTCAAATTTGATGAGGTTTCCTAATTCCCAACCCAATCCGCATCTTCGCCCATCAAATGAAAGGGCGATTTGAGCTGAGGAACCAAAGCGGCAACCCATTTCCCCATTTAACTTCATGTTGGGACAGGCCTGGCTTTCTTCTGTCATTCACCCAATCCATTATGTGCTCCGAACCCCATTCGGGATTCTCATTAAAGTAGATCTAATGGGATAGGCCATTGAAGCCGGAACCTCGTTTGCCAGATCAATTCACCCGCCCTGCATTCCATTAGGATGGACGCGAGAGAAATACGCTCCAATTTAAAACATAATCTATGTTCCTTTATTATTCTAATCCCTTTATTAATTCCTAGTCCTTGGTAATGATTTTCCCCTGTTTCCAATTTAAAGCCTTGAAGGCAAGCCAAAAGATTCACAGTTCTCACGTACTCAAACCAAACATCCATGAATCTATGCAATTCTAAGCTTCCGGAAAAATACCTTTCCTATACAAACAATCAAAGCTCAAAATATCAATCCTTTAAACCAACATTGTGAACGGATTAGGTTTATTATTACCATTTTATCAATTTCATCCATTTTACTTGGAAATATATATTGTCCAACCCCAGAATTATGTTCTTTATTTTTAAATAAAGAACATATGAGTGCAACTATCACTGACAATGAATATTGTGAATACTGACTGAATACAATTGTGCATTTATGCAAGTTTATTCAGGTTATGGAAATTTGAATGAAAATTAGAGCGCGTTGAAAGTAATGTAAAAAAATTATTATGTATATTGGGTTGTTCAAATTCATAGAATGTGTTTATTATATCGTTTGCATTTTCCAATATGTGATAAACAAAGTTTGGTCGTGGTTAATAATCAATAAAGGTCTTCTTTGAATCCAAACAGAAGAAGAAGATCCTTGAACTAAAGACCCACCTACGAACATATGTAATATTATATATCATATGTGTGCACAACCGTTGTTGTATTCCTTCAAGTAGAGCACACCTTCTTTTTATCTAATCTCTCATAGCCGAAATCAATGAGGGGCTGAGAGCGTAGGAGTTTCGAGGACCAGATGATGCTTAATCACAATGGGTTGTCAACGCCAGGCCGTCTCTCCTCCTGCCCAATTGAGAAGGCATTGAAACGATTGGACATTGAAGATGTCTTCCTTCACTTTCAAGTCGTTCTGGAAATGATCCGGGTCGTTTGGACTAGCTCTTTTCGTGTTTTTCTTTCCGTCTTCTAAGAAGTCGGTCAGGGAATATAAATAAGAATCTCTTACAATGTGAGTTGGGCTTTTCGCTTCCATGACTCTTCACTTTTTTCCTGGAATGAATGAATTGTCGATGAGTTGGAAACAAAACTTGGGAAGGAAATTGATACACGTGTAATTCAATTTACCCAATAAGCTTCCTCCCTTTTAAATGATACATTTCTCTGAACAAAAACAAAGCTATTCTCATTTATATTTAAGACTTTGTAATTTTATACTTTTAGAAAAACACTACTTCAAAAATTCCTCATTTATATGCTCGTTTATTTAAAGATGTAATTTTAAATGAAAGAATTCAAGAAATAGAAAAATGTTTTAATTAACCTATGAACTTTCCATTGAGGATCGATGTTAAATTTAATAAAAAAAGATACGGATTGCACAAACAATCAGAAGTAACTGTTTTGTTTTCCATGTTAAATTTTACGATCCGAGCTTCGTTTGAGGATCTGGAGGAACTTTCCATTCCTGTATGGAGTTACAAATACTCACCTTAGGAGGAATGTTATCAAATTAGGGTTGATGTTTGCGTCAAGGGAAGAATGATCTCTTGAATGGTGTCGGTCCCAAAGTCCCTTAGTTCGTCTCCTCATCCGCCTCTCTGTCCGTCTGATTCGCCTCTCTGTCCTCTGAAAGAATGCAAATCCGGCTGCAAAGCATTCTAGTTCCTTTTATGTATTTACTTACCACCAGCAGATAAATAGTACATGAAAGCATAGGGAAAGGATATCGGCCCAAGTTTGTGGGTCTGTCGTCATTGTGGAAATTGTGGATGCAAATGATTCCTCGGCGTTCTTTGTTCAGAGGGCAAAGGAGCCCGATTCGCATATTCATGATGCTGCCCACTGAGCGTCGACGATAATTTTCCCAACACGAGGGTAGCCCAATGACGTACAAGTTGTGGTGACGAGCTGGTCAGCCGCCACTTCCAACGGCTCCCTCGAATGAACCGAGGAGACTTCTTAAACAAATCCTACCTAATAACCAGAGGGCTGATGTGGCATGATGAAGGAGCCGTGGCAAGAAATGCATCGCCACTCGTGTCACTCTTCGAGCCATTAACGAGACCTTCACTTTTAAAAGAGGGAAGGAGGTTGTGATTAGCCATCACTTGTTCACTGGACGCCCACTGCTCCGCACTATTGCTCCCCCATCCATCGTGCCAAGACATGGAGACCAGCGTCCTGAGCCCCTCAAACTGTTGGTCTCTTAGTGAGAACCTCAAGAAGACCCTTGCCGAGGCAGAGAGATTGGCCAGTGAGGGAAAAGTCCTCACAACACCGCCCCGACAAATCCTCCAGTATCTCGTGAGGTAAAAGCTCTATCTCTGGCCCTTCCCGAAAACTCCCCCACATCGACCAAACAAAGGCTTAAAAGTGAGTTCTCCGCCGTCCTCGAGGTCAGAGGTGGCTGCAGTGGATTCTTTCCCACGGGGCTCTTCATCATCTTTGGGAAGAGAGGGATTCTCCTTATATTCATTGAGCACAATTTAACCTTCTTTCCGTCTCTGGCCATGAACCGGGGATTGGCCCATTCTCCCACATGGTAAATAAACCGAGTCGGGGGAATTGAGCGTAGGGCGACGAGAGAATGAAGTGCCCCTTTATTATAGCCCGTCTCTCCCTTATCTCAACCTCACCGCACTGAGTCCCAAATAATAAAGGGAATTCCCAATAAGCCCCAAACCGCTTTCCTTCGCCCTTCTCTTTGGCAGTCGACGATCTTTGTGTAGGGCTGCTGCCAAAGATTCTCACATGATTTCTCCTTTAGATTCCATTGGAATCATGATCCTTGCTCTCCGAGTCTCCGCGAAGAAGATCGGTGAGCCGACGAAGAGTGCCCTCAGAGCAACCAGGTACACGACATTACTTACACTCTCTTCAGCAACGACCTCTCCTTGGGATTAGCACAAGAAGAGACGGTCGACTGCAGGTTCCCATTCATCTTCTAAAAGAAAAAGTCGAAGAGCGAGTTTTGAGCCAACACGTAGAACCGTTTGTCATTTCTAGTCGAAGGGTCTCAGTCAGTCCTCAGGAAGATTGTTAGGAAATCTCTCGAAGGAAATGAGGTAATGCTCATATAGGATTCCAAGAGACCCATAGCCGGGCATTTCCTCCTTTCCCAATAACCAAGAGAATGATTTTAGACAACCCTCGGCGGAACCTTGGCATTGTATCACAAAGTGAAATGCGAATTCCTATAGGTTTCCTAAATGCTCAAGGAGATGGTGAAAGTTTGACTTTGACGGAAGTTTATGTAAATAGGGAAACTATAAATAAAATGATTTTCAAAATAAAGCTTTTTCTTCAACAACTGACAAGCTAAATGCTCATCTCTAAAATTAGGACCTAGTTTCATACACAAGTAACTGTATTTAATTACAAGGAGATCAGTGGTAGTAAACACAAATACCTATAATGTATGTAATTTTGATCCCCCCATGTTCAGATCCATTCAGATACATACGGAAAATGTATTCGTAGATATACTTATATTTAAGTACATCTAAATATTTATTGTAGCTCAATGAATCAAACTAGGCATGTATATGCCCATTGAACCCTAGTTATTATAGGGTTGTAATATGAGGAGCTTGCACGATTGAACCTTAATTATTCATAATTTAGCCCACGCTGAATGAAATCCATTAAGAAGGATTTAAATTTAGTAGCGTTCAAAGTAACAATGAGGGGAAAAGGAGCGGTTCGTAAATCATTAAAAGCCATTCGACCTATAAGAGGAGAATTGCGAGGGTGAGAGAACAAAAGACTGAAAAGTATATGTTCCTCCGAGGTGGATATGTGAATATAAGCCATGTCTCTGCTTTGTGTGTGACTCTATTAATGGAAGGATGGGGAGCTTCACCTCAGTCCCCGCCGCAAGAGAAGACAATCAAGACCTAGATTTTGATGTTGGGTCTTCGGCAACACGGGACTCGCTTCTCTCCCGATGTCTGAGCGAATTACCGCTGAGTCAGCCGCTCATTCGCCGAAACTTCATCACCGTCCCTCCGACCCACCAAAGGCCAGACGACAAATCTCCCGGAGTCAAAAGATTACCTTATATTTCTCAAGGTAACACATCATTGAATGTGGAAAAGACTCAAGGCTTTTTTCCTCCCAAGGATGCAGCGGAGCTCCGAGCAACTTTGGTCAATTTCGGGTTCTCACTTGGAACATCCTCGCTCAAGGTACTTTGAACTCTATCGCCCATTACTATATCTCACCCTACATATTTTATTAATATTAGCCTCTTTTCATTCTGCCTTCATGAATATATTACCCAACAACGACACCATGAATACATTCACAAGATAGACATTTTAAAAAATGCAGAGCATCTCAGACAACTTTGGTAGTTAGCCCGAGAACTCTCGACTTCACAACTTTGTTCATTAAATATAGTGTTAAAATATGTGTTGGTTATGAAGGCAGTCATTAACACTTTATCTTCCCCGTTCCTCTCTTGATATTACAAATTCAAATCCAATCACCCAGGGCTGCCAACATCAATGTAAAGTCATAGGAATAAATAGAATTAAATATTTAGTCTGAATGAATGGAAATATTTTTTTAGCTCTCGCCGTCGAACACGACAATTTTGTTGGCCTACCTGAGGGAACATTGGAGTGGGCATGTCGGAGACTCAGAATCCTACACGAAATTCTTTCCTATGATCCAGACGTCATTTGTCTCCAAGTAGTAACCTGATTCAAATCCCCAAGGGGGAAAATAAATCCAATCCTGTGTTTTTCTATATAGGAAGTGGACCACTTTAACTTTCTCGACTCCTGTCTCAGCCCTCTTGGTTACCGCGGAGTTTTCTGCTCAAAGCCAGACTCCCCTTGCATTTACTTGCCAGGAAATAATGGGCCTGATGGATGTGCCGTGTTTTACCAGTCCCAAAAGTTTGACCTTGTCTCTGCCTCTAGTCGGATTTTGGAAATTTGGAGAGTTCAATCAAATCAGGTGAGGAAATCAAAAATGGTCTCCATAGCCAATAACGTATTTTCCCATCCAATTTTGCCCAAATGAATCATAAACCATTGATGCCATGAATAATACGGATATAATATATTCTTTTAAGTCTATTATTAAATCTATTAATTTTATTTATTAGGAGAGTGTTTTATTGGTTCCTGATTTAATTAATTCGGTTTCCTCTTTCTCTAGTAGTAATAAATAAAAGTCGAGCTAAATGCATAGGAAATTTTCCCATCGTTTCCCCTTTTTCCTCAACGAGACATATTAATTAATCATTCCAATATTGCACAATTTGCTCTTCCTTCCTTTTTAAGGATTGAGTGAACATTAAGAATTTACATTTATGCTTGGAAAAAGATTTATATTACTTATATGGAAGCTTTGCTTGTGTGTAGTATATTAAAGATAGTAGTTATAATACATAGTTATGTTATAAACATCTGGTTGTTTGATACAAATATTGATATGCATTAAACATTGTTTATAATGCGGATGCTTAAGCAGGCTATAGATTCTCCACATTGACATTTAAGGAATTGATAATATGATGCTCCAATTCGTTTGAGGAATTTCTCTTTCTCATTCCATCTTCCTTTTCCTATTATCATTAAATCAATAATTTTGGGTCCCGGGGAATTCTTTAATAAATATCGTTCGGGTTTTTTAATATCTTCGTTGGTCTCAGGAGATGACAGAGCCATTGATCCGTATCACTCTTCATCTCCCATCTCGCCGTGGTGTCGACGGAGAGATTAATTTCCTTTTAAAAACTTTCCCAATTTTGATTAAATGTAAGCTTATACATATGTCCCCAGTGCCTCAATATTGCAGCATATAAAAATATTTGCTGATATTCGAATCCCATAATGAGATATATTAAAAAGCTTCTGCAAAAAGTTTTAATTCATAAACAGCGAACAACTAAATGTAAAAGCACACATATACTTACATACTTATTAGTACTTACATAGAAAGTGCTTAAGACATATGTTGTAAGTTTAAATGGATGAAATGTGAACTTGTGCTCGTAAGTGTTTTTTCTTCTTAAGAACCTTGAAAGATAACTAATTTTACAAATAAAATAATATAAACAAAGATATGGCTAATACAAACATTGTTGTAGATTTCTAATTCATATATATGTTAAATACGCACGTGTTAAATACTACTTACATTTAGTTAGTTACTAACTTACAAAAGTGTGTAAACCTAACACCTAACCTTCATTCCAGTTTTGTATATTTTGTATATATGGTAAATATATTGCTCATTTACTTTAGTATACTAGGTATGCATTATGTATATTATGTTTAACAAAAACAAATAAGCATAACATTTCATCATGTTTTTTGCATTTCTAATCAATTTTTATTATACAAAGGCAATTTAACTATTTTGCATAAATACTTACCTATGCATGTATGGTATATAAATATTACATGTGTATCAGTTTTATAATAAATATTCATATGCATAGAGTAAACCTAAATCATATTGTATATATGTAATATTGTATAAGTATACCATACTATATACTATACTATAATGCATTTTATTTAATTAATAAGTTGTTATGTATCTTTATAGATTAATTTTATGCTCCCCTATTATCAATTCATATTTGTTATTTACACACATAACATAGGTAGTACACTGGATCTCGGTTGGATAAAATCACCTTTTTCTGTGTTCCCGGCATAGGTATAGGAATTGTAATGCTTTAAACCTCGGATAGTGTCACCTCGGTTAATGGCAACTTCGGTTAAGATCACCAAAATTGATGTATCCCTTGAAGTTGATCTTATCCGAGGTCCAGTGTAATTATTTTTTTAAATATACATACATACCTAACAACATAACATTCAATTTTTAATAAATACTTGCAACTCTTAATTTTAGATTAAGACTAGGCCTGCATTGTATTTCGCTTATGTAACTAAAATTTAAAAATCATACTTGAATATATTAATGGTGTATTCGGAAAAATACATATATCTATTATTGCATATTTTATGCATATCTAAATATTATTTATTGCATGCCAATTACTATAATGTATCCTACATATTTTACATATATATGTATGTCTCAAAGTATCATTAAAATTGATATAAAGGAGGTATTTAGGTTTACTGGCAATTAAATTAACATTTAATTTTTATAGGTTGTATAGACAAGTCCATGAAAATGCCCAATGCTTTGTCATCATTTAAATATATAGCTAAGTAGCATTATTTATTTAAAATAAAATTGTTGTATAGGAAATCAGATTCATATTGTGAACAAAATGATTGGAGATACTTAAGTAAATAAACATTAAATTCAAACAAAGAAGCCTTAGACATTTGTTTGGTTTATGTAATCGGATGATAAGATTATCTAACCTTCCAAGATCATTCTTAAATATTTTGATTCTTGATCTTGAATTTACAATATTATTGGCCTTATAAACCTCCAATATACCATATATGTATTTTACGATTGTCGAATGTTCTAATATAATAATTTTTTAGGTTTGTATATTAGTAACTCTCAGGCTTCGTGACACCGGAGAACAAGTCTGTGTTGCTACAACACATTTAAAGGCTCGTCAAGGAGCGCTTCTTTCCACCATGAGAAACGAACAAGGGAAGGATGTGGCGAGTTATCTCAAAAGTTGTGTCGGATCTTCAAAGCCACTCATCCTATGTGGAGACTTTAATGCTGTTCCAGAGGAGCCAGTCATCTCAACTATTAAATCAAGGTATGGTAATTTGATAGCAATCTGGCTAAACAGTTTAAACTAATCATAGGTATAGTAATTTAAATATTGCACAATGAATTGGAAATTTTTTACTCCCATTCCTCAATGATAAAATAAAATATGGTCTAGTAGTAGTGCAGTAGTTGTTGTACAGTAGTTGATTAGAGAATTAAGAATTGGTAGTGTTAAAATCGACTTTTTAATTAAGAGAAAACCTTTAATAGTAAGGAGTTTAATATCAAATATTGGACGCATAAATACAGTAGAAGGTGATCAATTGAATTGTAATCTAACAACATTAAAGTTTGTCAATATTTGATCATTTTGACAGCTCACTCTGATTAACTATGTCTATGTCATTATGTGGTTGCGATTTATGATTAATGGACATGTTTTTTTACTTCGTTTGATGTCTTTGAGCTTTTTCATTTTGTTGTTGTTGCTGAAATCAGATCAGACCAAAATGATAAATTAATTTTGAACGTTGAATCAACTTAAGTAACAGAGATGATCAAATAAAGTATAAAGTAGACCCATATATATATATATATGGGTACTACTATATCCTACTATACATAAAGTAATATAAAAGGATGATTATTGATTACATTTCTAATTACATATATTCGAAATCTTGTTTCTTACTGATTAAGTTTGTTTATTCCATTTAATTTCTTATCTGATTAATATTTGTAGAACTAAATGTAAGTATAATATTACAATGTAGTACTAGAATGCATTCAATTTTATTAACTTACCTACCAATATAGGATAGCTAGGTATATACTAAAATAATATATGGTAATGATTGAGATTCATGTCTTTTACAGCGTTAGATTTAGTTTATCATCTGAGAATCAGAATAATCAATCCATTATCAATATCAATTTTCGTTATCAAAATCTAAGTAATATTATATAAATATTTTATAGTAAGTGACACACTAAACTGATGCTTGATAAATATTAAATACATATAATATACGTATACATACGTATGTACTATATGTTAACTATACTAGGTACATGCATACCTACTTTAAAATACCTATGTATATGGTATTTATATTAATTAGAAGTATGTTATAGTGAATAATAATACCAATACAGAAATACAGAAACAGTTTTTATACTTATATGTATAGAATATTACTTTAATTTAACCTATTAACAAGAAAAAATTCATATGAACTTAATAATAATATATTGTTAGTTAAATTGAACCTAGCTATACCAGAATAATAAAAACATTTAGGTTTTAAAAAGTAATCCTTAATTATTCAAAGAGATGAATTGGGGAAGATAGCGTCCAAAGTTTTTAGTTTCGGCTCTTGAGCTTAATTGGATTAAGGGAGGCGCTAGAGTGAAGAAAGTTTTGATGATCAGAATATCAAGGGATTCTAGTAATTATATTAACGTTAATTGACTCTGTCCGTTTTTGAAGGCTTCGAGTCATATTTCCTAAAGAGAGTCAGAGATGAGAGATCCCCCCTTGTTAACTCTGAAAGCTTCTAATTAGTATAAGTGACATCTTGTTAAGTGCTCAACTTCCTCAATAGGGTTTCAGTGAAGACTTCAAACCTTTCATATGAACAGACCAGCAAAACTCATTCATAAGTATTAATCATTGTATATTATTTAGTTAAAGACCAACTTCATCAATTTTGTCACTTGATATCGTTTCACAGAGACTCTTTGATTCAACACATAAATAGTTTTTTTGCTCTTTGATTATTCAATATAATAAATACTTTCATTTTTATCGAATTCAACTGATGAAAGTCCAAGAACGCGAAACCACAACTTTTCTATTGAACTATTAAATATCAAAATGGACTTTTCTCATCTACATTTGTACATGTACTATATTTTAATATGTATTATTTATTGACTACTATACCTACATAACATCAAAATTTATTTCGCTCTATGTACAATATTTGTTTGTGAAAAAAGAAATGTTAAATTCTTATAAAATACAATGTAAGTATTTTATTGTTTCAATGACCTATTTAGAATTTTAAACAATTGCCATTAGAAAATATCTAAATCTACTTATTCAGTATTTATATGTTAAATGTAGTTATGAATTCAACATCGCATTACATTACATTTACCAAATATTTATGTATAATTACTCAATTACTCATTTATTTTTGGTTTAAATTGTCACCCTTAATGAAATTCTTGAAAACAAGGAAGTATTAATACGCATCCTACAAATACCTACCTTTATAAGAGTAACTAAAGTTGAAAGTCTTACTTATAAAGATTTATTGTTTTTAATATAATATTTGTATTTATTGGTCAAATCAGTTAAAAGTATACATAAATATACGCACTGATAAAATCAATTGTGTAGTAAATAATATTATTGATCTCCCACTTGTAATACTTTTTAGTCCATTGTGCCATTGAGATCTAATCAAAACTATTTTGTTACTTTAATCTTTATCTTATGTTCAAATGGCAGAGTGGAGCAATCCCTCGAGTAATCGAATGTTGATGAGCTTAATTCATTGCGTCGCCCTGGATTGGGCTTTATAACATGCCGGAAATGTCAATAAGTCATAAAGTGAGTAGGGCTTAAATGAGGATGAGCCGAAATCAATAGGATTATATTGTGGGCGTGAGCGGTGAGGTTCTGTCCGCTCTCTCAAACTCTTCGTCCTTCTCGAGGGTAATCGGATGAAAGAAGATATCTTTTGTCGCAGGCTCGGAGTTGAGAGTGCTTATTCTCTGGTGAACGGAGGACGAGAGCCGCCGTACACGACATGGAAGGTCCGGGGGGACGGCGAATACTGCCAAACTCTCGACTACATATTCTCAAATAAGTATGAATGCAAATTGTACATATTACATGTAACATGTACATGTAACATATTACACAACCTCTTCATTTGATCCTCTCGTCCCCAAGGTACTGTGCTGTGGAAGGCGTCCTCGCCCTTCCCTCCGAGTCCGACGTGGGACCCTCGAGACTTCCCAATCTCGCCTATGCCTCGGATCATATCGCCCTCGCATGTGACGTTCGAGTCAAGTCTTAGAACCCATATTCGCCTTCCAATTATTCCTCTCGCTCTCGGAGGAACATTACTTGGTACAATTAGAGGAAAGAAAGATATTATGAAAAAGAACCACCAAACAAATAGAGGCTTGACTAACTAATATTCACATTGAGACGTCCTTTCTTAAAAATTATAATTTATCCAATTGACCATTTTACACTATTCCCCATTTTACTCTTTTTATCATTATGACTTTAAACGCAATGAGGCTATTGGTAATAGGTATATAAATTAATGTATTTGAGTTTCACTTATTGCTCATCTGTATGAAAAAAGTTTAACGATTTCTATTTCAGACCGAATATGCCGAAAAACCGAACAACAGAAGAACTGTAAATTATTATAGAAATTTTAATTTTTGAGCGTAAAATTTTTGTAAACATTAAACTTTAGCCTTAGAATAGTTTTATAGTCGATACAAAACAAATATATCAATTTATAATTCATATACATATTTTACATGTATGTAGAGTAGTACGTATATAATATTAATGTAAAATGTAAATAGTATATATGTTTTATATGTACATTAACATTTTACCTTCACCCTCGTAGGTATTAGTTATATGAACGCCAATCTTGCAACAACGATAAATTAGTGTTATATAAGTAGCAATATGGTTGTATTTTTTAAAAAAATATTCGATTCAAATTTTAATTGCAGAAGGCGGAGATTGATATACCATATATATATTACATAGTACAGAATGTCTATAAAAGATCATCTTTTAACCAAAAATTTTATTCGAATGATTATATAACAAATTAAGCTACGTATGATAATGTTTCAAAGCTATTTGTAACAATGCGATACTCGAAATGTAGGTAGGCACTTTATGTACTTTATTATACACAAGATATTCTTTTAAAAATAGCTTAGAAGCGGATTCATAAATGTGGTTTTATATGAAATGACATATTGTGCATACTCACTTCCACTCAATTTTATGTACAGGCACTGTGATATATATCTAATACTAACTTCACCTGAACTTATCGTTAATTGATGTGGGACTTAATTATATTTTCTAATGCCCTTCTTTCATTATTACTCCGATTTCCTTCACCACAACTTTAAAAAACAACGGTTTTTACCTTTCTACATGGTGTGTAAATATCCATTTAAAATAAGTGCCCATAGTTTTAATTGCAATGAGTCAAAGAGGGAAAGTATTTAACAAGCAGTACTTATTAATAATTATAAAAATCATTAATTATTTAAGAGTTTATTGAAATAAATGAATTATTGATACATAGCTCTATATATGTATCTGGATGATTGTAAGGGTACTATACAAATACTAGTATAGTTTAGTATGTAAATACATAGATACTTAATGTAGGTATACAAGTTCATATTGAATTTAATTCTTAATGTTAGACGTGTCAATGATATAATTGATGAGCTAATTTTTACTACATAGAAAATATAATAAATAGATATTACTTATAATTCATGTACCACTTAAGTATAAATTTAGATAATTAGAAGATAAGGTAAATCTTAATGTTATCCAAATAGGGAGCATATAGAGAAATATGGTAGATGAATGTCATATAAAGAAAACACGCATAAATACCATATAAATAAATTGTTTATTTATTCTATGAAGATGACATTTAAATATTGCTATAGATTACTTTATGTCTAAATATTTCTGTTCTATAAATAATTAGGTAGTTGGAAAAATATGTACCTACTAAATGTAAAAAATGTAAACCCTATATAATTTTTCCAATTTTTAAATAATATAGTTAGTTTGATCATGGTAAATTTATGCATATTATCTTACTTTTATTTTATTTACTTTTATGCAAGATAATTTATGAATAATACAGATATGAAAGTTATATGTTTTGCCTACGAATACTACGAATTAGTACGAAAATGTATCATAAATATATAAAACGTAAAGCTACAATTAGCCTACAAGTCATGGTTTGTCTCAATAATACATATTTAAATAATTTAGCAAGGATTTCACTGTCAAATAACTTATTTAAATAAATATATTATTCAACTGATTGATCTTTTAATTATTTAAACCTAAATTTATTGAGTTAACTTCATAAAAATGTCCTACGCGATAAATAAACATTCAAAATGCCTCAAAATTAATTGTAATTAAATAATCTAGTTCGGTGATCAAGTAAGATAATAAGATGAATATTGAAGCAAATTTATTGGCCATAAATATCATATTGAACATAACACATACATGAATAAAAGATTTACAGATGTGAAAGCTAGGTAAGTAAGTATTAAAATAACACTAAATACTTAAACGTATCAACACACCTTTAAGAGAATATATAATAATATAACACAATTATATGTATACCTAGGTAACTCGGAAAAGAAATGATGTGATACATATACAAGTTACTCGCAAATCTGCAGTGTAATTTTAATTATCGTGTATAAATTCACTACCACTTATTCAACAATTTTTAAGATTAATGGCTATTTAGATTAAGATCCAATGTAAAGGCGCATAATAAATATATCTATACATATAGTCAAGTATTATGTATTTTAGGTAAAAAATATTAGAAATTTATGAGAGGATTATCTACTCGTAAATTCTCTACAGATATGACAGCGAATACATAAATAATAGGTATACTTGTTAAGCATTTACAGTAGTTTCGTTTTAAAATTGAAAAATATGTATGTGTTCACTGAATGCGTAGTATTATGTATAGGAATACTTATAAGCGATGATGATTGAAAGTGAAGTTGTTTCGGAAATTGGATGTTTCAAAAATTATGCAATGTTACAGAATACATAAAGGCTTTTTAGGTATTAAGGCCAGTCGAGAGCTTACGTTATGTACACACGTACGTGAACTTTATATGGACGGTCTACCATTACGCATCTTACGGGACATTGTAGAACCTTCAGTGGGAGGAGCTAAGTTAGCTAGACGCCGTGAAGTAAACTAGCATCAATATAAATACTGCGTTTCTAAATATTTCTTTCAAATTGCTCTATTCTATATTAGTTAAGAGAATGCTATTTGCTGTTCTTATATTTTTGATCATATACAAATTGTTTATTCAAATCTTTAGTTAAATAGCAGATGTGTAAATATATATTTTTTGCTTAATTACTTTTATGGTTGTTTACGTGAATAATTACTATATTAAACATTATTTCGGGATCCCGAATGAACCCGCTTAAAGCTTTGTCATTTTTAATATTTTTTCATCTGTTTAGTGTAAAATAAGTAAAGGTGAATTAAAACTATGTTAATAATTTATATAATTGGATGAATATATTATTAAATGTGGATTAATACACCATAAATGCATTAAGTAAAGATGGGCTTGGGGGACAAAAAGTGGAAGGGGGGATAGGGAGAGAGAAGATGCTTCTTGGTTGGAATTTTGCATTTCATCTACATGTCTCGGAGTCCGAGACATGTAGATGAAATGCTCGGAACACTGATGAAATGCTCGGAACACTGATGAAATGCTCGGAACACTGACACACGGACGAGTCTGAGGACACAGCTAACCGTGTGTAGGACCATATTCAGAATATGGTCACGTATCACGTACGCGGATCACGCCGAGCTCTGGACTATACTTTATGGTATAACATACCTATTTATTAATACAGCGTGGCAAAACTAATATGTCCCAATGGAGAAAGTCAGTAATGTATTAAGATAGGAAAATTATAAAATAA